>JAQFZT010002684.1:0-10962 GCA_034696325.1 Camisiidae sp. | reverse complement strand
CACTCTCGGGGTAGTAAAACAGGTTTTTTGATCAAATGAATTTTGATAAAGTGAATTTTGATCAAATGAATTTTGATCAAACGAAGAGGAGCCCATTTAACTAATGCTTCCAATACAAAAAATACTCTACTTTTGTTAGAAATTCTTTCAAGTTTTACAAACGTGACCCCGCATTAGATAAGAGGCTAAATTTCAAACAAACTAATAATAAGCAGTAGAAAACTAATTATTTTACTCACTTTTATTCATATCATCGAGTCTTGAGTTTCTTTTTGATTCTAATTAAGATTTCTCTTTTCATTTAAGCATTTCATACATAACTCTTATCAAAAAGTATTCTTCTTATCAATAGTTGCCAAATACATTATTAATTTTTATTTTATTTTTTCATTTTGAAGTAATGTGAGAGTATAACAAAAGCAAAAGTTACTCTATTCAGTCAATATCAATTAATAATATCTATTCGTTTTGTATTCCGATACTTATTATTTCCAAGGATTTTATGTTTTTTTGGTGAATAATTTATTAGGTTTGACACGTTTATCTTATATTATATGTGTAAGTGCGGAATTAAAACATACATTTATCTTTCCGGAAATAATGCGGATTTTGAGGGTTTCGTAACCACTAGTAATACTAGTATTTAAACTATATTTCATTTGTATTTATCGCTTTATTTTCCGGAATCTGTTTCTTCAAAATAATTTCTATTTGTAGACGTATTATAAAATTAGACTCATTAAGAAAGTGAAAAGTTACTAAAAGACTATATATAACATTGAGATTCAATCGACTGATAAGACATGAAGATTGTAAAATCCACAGTCAATTACTGTATTTATCTTTAGATCGGACATTATTTTTAACGGATAGTACCATAAAATATAAATCCCTAAGAATAAGGGTCGATATAATGTTCGCAACGGTTTGTTCTCACATGAAGAGAACGGTTAAAGCATTCATTTTCTAAGTTCACAATCAAAATGATCTCTAATTTGTGGAAAGTCTTATGTTGTTATCATATACTATTGATTTGAGCTTTTAGTGTGAAATGCATTTTTATATTATTTGTGATTTTATATTTTATTCATGACTTTATGAAGAAATTCTGCTACAAATACTTTTTACTCTCTAAATGTTTTTAGACATTTTCACTAAAGTAATAATAAAAATTTATTACAATATTATGTTTTGTGAAACTAATTATAATGAATGAATCGTTGTATTTATACCTCCTTATCACGAACTCTAATTATAACTGACAATACCTTTTCATCACTCTTATACTAATATAGATTAAAGTAAAATGCTATTAACTTATTAAAGAATTTTTAAAAACATCTTATGAGCAATAATTGCAAAATTAAAGCTTTTATTCATAGAGTAACATCAATTGAAAATTTACCAGTTGTTCATTGGATTTTAATTAACATGTTTTAGTTTTTCAATACAAATGTCTCTCAAAGAAGACTTGAAGAAAATTTTTTTATTGTCCTCTCTAGTAATAAACAAACTCCCAAATGATTGACTGAAATCTCTGCTGCTCTGCCAATCAATTATATTTTATTCTTTTATTCCTATCCATTACAGGAATTGCATTAGAAAAGGCAAATTGGAATGTATTGACACTTATTCGTTGCCTAACGAATCCAGTTTTTTCTGACTCACGTAAAATTAGCTTACTATTCATCTTCCGTTTTATTCATTAGAAAAAACCTGCGCAGATGATGCGCATTATAAAAATAAAGAACACTAAAATCTTTTCTAAATAAGGAAAAACTAGTTTTAGGAAATCGTTGAGTTTTTTAGCCCTTCACAAAATTGCATCTAAACCACTACCAATTATCAAAGCACAGGTCTGGCTATTTCTCTTCTCACATAATGATTCCAAATTTTTCCAAAAATAATAAGTTAAAATCTGTACAGTATTTGAATCTGTACAGCATAGATAAAAGAAGTCTCACATTTTAGAAATTTTAATTTTGCCGGAATACTGTTTTACACACAATTTTTACTGTTTTACTTTCAATTCCCAAATATTTCTTACACCACTTCTCTCACAAGACTCCACAGCTATAATGGGGTTTAAACATTGGATTTAAGTGATAATAGGTTTTTGCAGTGGTCATAAAATGGGTAATTTTTCTATCACTCAAGTTCTATTCAAGTCATTACAGGCAATTAATTTGTATGATCAGATTGAGTTGGGGCACAAGTGCTTTAAGTAAGTTGTTGCCTTTTTTGTATTAGTCAGAATTTGTGAACTTCTAGAATGAGTGAAGTCATACAGTGAACTTCTAGGATGAGTGAAGTCATACAGTGAAATTGAGCTTAGAGTATGAAATCAAAGTAGTGAGCTAAGAGAGTTTGAACTGAGGCTAAAGAATCAGCTAATTATAGATACAGTTAAAGTGAGTTATAATAGCGATAGTTTATTTCAGTGACAATATGAAAGAATTTCAGTGTATTTGAAGGATAATGTAGGATAAATTGGACCTTAAAAGTTGAGTTTTCTAGTTTTGAGTCTCCAGCCTCAAAGATAAAGAGTTTTATGAGCAAAAGTATTCCACTCCCTGGCAATCCCTGTTTTTTGTCGACTTAAATTTCTCTTCTTAAATGAACTCAAAATTTATTTGACTTTATCTGGCTATTGTTGTTATTAATATGATAAGTATTAACTTAGAATCCCTTGCTATTCTTTTTTTCAAAATCTTTTAAACTAAAAGTTTTTCAAATGTCAGCGAGTAATGAATCGAAAAAATGTTGGATAGAAAATGCATTCACGGCTCTATTGATAACAATATGGAATATTTGTGATTAATTACTAAAATATATTGTAAAATATTATATTATTCATTAGATTAAATCAGAACTGTCTAACTTTCGCAAATTCTACCCATTCTTATAACAGTTATTTTTCGTACATTCAAAAAATCAATATTCAATTTGAACTCTAAAATAACTGCAAAAATAAAAAGCTATTGATAGCTTCAAATGGAGGCTAAGAAAATATTTGATAGGATAGCGAATTCCTAAAATAGTTTTATCTTTTTCTGATTGCATTGTTAGCAAAAACCATCAATTTTTTCACTATAGATATTTTAATTGAATTTAAACATAGTTATTGAAGTGAACATTAATTCTAAAGGCTTTAGTCTGAAAGAAAGCTCAACTCAGTTAATATGAGTTTGAAATGTAACAAAGATTTATGATTTGAGTTCAGAACTTCAAATCACTTGTATCTCAAATAACTTTTTTATTTATTTGACTTTTTTGCCTAATTCTTCTTGAGATTTGAAAGATTTGTCAAATATAATTACTTTATGAATTGATTTTTAAAACCAGTTAATACTTTTGTATAGAATTTTTAGACATTTAAATTTGACAATAGTCTAAATTGGTTGACCACAAACATGATATGTTATCTCATATTCTGCAGTTGACATATAAGTTATATGAATTCTATACATGAAATCCAGCAATGCATGAAAATATATTTGAAAGACATTTTGCATATTATAAACGGATATTCAAAATATTCCAATTTTATGTAAGGCTTGAATTTAAATTGATAAAATACCAAAAATATCTATGTAATGAAAGCAGTGACTTTCTGTATGAAACCTCAATAATTTAGTCTGTCATCATCACTGGGATGCCAACTCTTCAGTTTTACGCTCGAGTCTCAAACATCTCCTCTCGTCTCCAGCTTAGGTGTTAGGCTAGAAATGAAACTTTTCGAGATAAAAATACTTTAATCAAACTTATAAGAGAAAAATGGAAAATTTCTCATTAAAATTTCAAATCAGAAATGAATGGAATGCCCAGAGGAAGACATCGCTCAAGATCGAAAGGTCATCTTTCAGGACTAGAAGATGGATCATCATTATAACTAAAACCAAAGAGTATTTTAATCTTATGAAAAATTCTCGTAAGTTTCGAGTTATTTTATATTGTGGCGCGAATTTACTTCTTCATTTCCCGTATTCATATTAGTAACTAATCTTATTTTAAGAAACAAAATATTCAATACCTCCACACCTGTTGAATGTCATTTAAGATAAATTCTAGTTCACGCTTTTGTTTTTGAAGTATCCGTTCAAGTGTTGTTTAACTTATTCATTATTCGCTTTATTAAGTTATTGTTACATTTTTTTAAATAAGTTTTTGGAAATTAGGAAAACTGAGTTTAATTCGACATTAGATTTAGAAAGTTGTGTGACAGGACATTTATTTAAGTTTAACAAAGTTACATTTTCTTTGCTTTTTACCTCAGTTATAACTTGCGAACTGTGAAATTCATTTTTTTCTAATTACAAGACGCTTTTTACAAGTAGTCTCACTCTGTGGCTCAAATTTATATTATTTTCAATAGCATTACATTATTCTGAAATATATTTTACGACTTACAGTTACAGGAAATACATATAACATTGTTTAGGATTCTCACTTTTATTGTGAATGATTAACCTCATAAATATACATAATTCATCATTAAATAAAATTCCTCAATCATCAGATTCACTGCAATATTAATTCATAAAATATTGAATCAACAAAAAATAGCATAAGTTGTGTTAATTGGCACCAAAAATATATCACTTAAACAAAAAAAATTCTCAATTTTTGAATATCAAACAAATTTATATATTTATTCAATTTTCTGATGAATGCATAAAATGTCAATTAATTAGATTTTTATTCATACCTATATAGAAAAGTGTTAATTTCTATCAACAATATTTTTCTTATTATTATATGTAATAATATTCTTTAATATGTAACTTCAACTACATTTTTTAGTTGATGACGTTTCGCTCATCCTGTAAACTATTAGTTAACTAAAAAAATGGATAAAATGTCTAAAGTCTTTTTTATGATCTGTGTTTATTTCTTAATAAATTCAGGATTAAGTGATGACATTAAGTATAAGAGAAGGCCGGGTTCAAGAGATTCGGATTATAGCGGGGCTCAAGTTATAAGAGTTGTACCCAGAAATCCAAATCAACTCAATTTTCTGAGATCTTTGCAATCATCACAAAATGTGATTATGAAGTTTTTTCATAAATTTTTAAAATTGTTAACATTTGTTTTTAATTGTATTTTATGTATAAATCTTACTTAAAAAATCTTTATTTGAACGAGAGTTTGATTTGTGTTTTTTAAACTTTGATAAAAATGATGCGTTTGTTTATTGAAAATTGATGTCAAATCATTTTGATTAATGATGTTCTACTCAATCCATTTATTATTTTGAATGAGTGGTCTGCTTCAATACAATACTTCTTCACCAATAATTAGTCAAAAACTAATTTTTCAGCCTATTTTGTGCTATTACTTCTAGTGGATGTTATGAGTGAAAGTATTGTTCATACACTCAAACTCAGGCATCAGAAAGAGGGTGACCACACATCCAAATTGGAGCTGAACAGTCCATATTTGCATAGTTCACGTTCAGAATCCAGACTTGACCTGAATGTGGACGCTTTTGATCAAAGATATAGATTTCAAACAAAACATAATGTTTGAATTAAAATAAATAGAGCAAAAAAGTTGTGAATCTTAAATAATTCATTAAAATGATTACTGAATTCTTGGTGGGAATTTCTAATTAAAAATGTTTGCGCGATATGATAAAAATCAAATTTTCAATTGAAAGTAAAGTTATTTGAAATTTATTTTAAGGTTGTTTTTTGGATGCCTCCCACCAGAGTTGATCGACCGGTAGATATTCTGGTTAATCCTGAGCAGAGACAATCATTTTCAAGACAATTAGAAAAACGACGTCTACGCAGACAAGTACTAATTCCTGATTTGGGAATGTGAGTATTGAGTCTTTATTATCAAGTCTTTTCTTTATAATTTGGAAATTAATGCAATTTTCAATTGATAAAATATTTAATGAGTCTACTAATGAAAAGTAAACTAATAATTTATTGATGCGATTGATGCAGAAAAGTAAGAGAGACTGAGAATACTGGTATAAGTAGTTTTTCATCAGAAGACTTTTTTAGTAAACATCAAAGATTAGACGCAATATATAAGTTAATGGATGAATTAGAGGCACAAAATCCTAAATTAGCGTCTGTCAGTCCGATCGGCAAATCATATGAAATGAGAGACATCAAAATGATTAAGATAGGAGTTAATCATAAGTCAGAGAAAAAGCCTATTGTTTATATTGATGGCGGAACGCATGCTAGAGAATGGGCCGGAGTATCCACTGCTTCTTATATTATTGATAATCTTATAAAACATTTCAATGCCAACCAACAAGATGTCAAAACACTACTTAATAAATATGACTTTTATATTGTTCCAGTTGTTAATCCTGATGGATATGAATACACACATACGAAAGTAACAAAATTAGATTTAAATCAAAATACATGTTCATTTATGTTAATGAATTGTTGAGAATCACTATTTTAATTGGGTTTTATATGTCACTGAATGTTAGTGATGAAGCGGACTTTAGTTAATAAATGATTATCATCATTGTTGTGAACCACGCTCTCTAATAATACTTTATAAGTTGAGTCAGTACGTGGTAGCGCTTGTTCATTGTTGCCTAACCTTAATTTAAAATAAGGGATTTTGCGTGTCACTAATCATAAGCATTCAATCGCGTGTTCACTTCAAATCAATTGTTAAGATTCATTGGGCACTGTACTCAACAATAACTTAACATAGCTTTTATTCAAGATTAAGGCTTTGACTCAAGTATTTCACTCAAAATAGGATAGAATGTGGAGAAAGAACAGAGCTGTAAATCAAAGTTTTGATTGTATTGGCACTGATTTGAATCGTAATTATGACTTTCATTGGGGAGGTGAAGGATCTTCACATAATCCGTGTGACAACACATTTTGCGGCCCAAAACCTTTTTCAGAGCCTGAGTCTAGAGCTGTTTCAAAATTAATTCTCAACAATAAAAGTCGTATCAAAGCTTATGTCACTTTGCATGCCTACGGACAGTACTTCTTGTTTCCATGGGTTTGTCAACACTTTTGAATCTATTTTTACATTATTTCATCTCATATTCAATTATAAATTTCTCAATAATGTCTTTTCAAAAAACAGTTTTAATGAAAGCTATTCAATATTTTCTATACTTTCACTATTTTTGCTTGAGTTGTTTTCTTGATCTGAAATATAAAAACAACACTATTAGACATAAGTTATTCAATTGGATCACGTTTCAAATCGATAATAACCTTAACAGAAGTTCATCATTTGAAAAACTTTTAGCAATTCTTTATCTTTTAAGAGCAGTTTTCCTGTTTCACATACAGTAATACACATTAATTCTTTTTAACGTTTTAATCGATTTATTTCAGGGCTATACTGAAGATGACTCTCCGGCAGCTAAAGAACTGGTACCTAAACTCCACTTTTAGTCTCTCGTATAATTAAAATGAAATAAATTGAATTCAAAACATTATTTCTATTTAATGGTTATATTTATAGAAAAGAGTGGGAGATATTTCAGCGAAAGCGTTGTATTCGATCCATAAAACAAAATACACAGTCGGAAGCGCTTCACAAGTTCTTTGTGAGTCATTAATTAAGAGACCCAATAATTTATTGTTTTAAATTGATGATTGCCTATGATTTAGATGTATCGCAAGGATCTGATGGTAAATAAATTGAATTGATATTTTATAATTCTTTTAAAAGTTTTGAATTGTATGTGGAAGACTGGGCTCACGGAGTGGCGAAAATCCCATACGTCTACTGTCTTGAAATGAGAGACAAAGGAAAATATAGCTTTCTATTACCCGCTTCTCAAATAATTGCAACAGGAGAAGAAACTTATGTCGGCATTAAGGCTTTGGTTAAAGCAATGCGAAGTTCAAATGCAACAAATTCTTCTAAAAAAGGCCGTAATAAAAGTTCTACAAAAGATGGCAAAAGACGGTCCGAAAAAGGCTGTAAAAAACAGACGAACAACAGCTAAACAATTAGACAATTTCAATGACTTAAATTAAATCAATGTTATTGTAAATGATATTTTGGTACGAATTGAATCATCATTGAATTGAATTCTTTGCTATCAATTGAATATTAATCTAAAAAGTATTAAAACGATGTCTAATAGTTTGAGGCCTTTTGAGATTTGATTTGATCGATCATTTCAATTGAAGCCAACTGTCGAAACATATCAGAATGTTTTGCTATAAAAACTTGCCATTTCTATGACAGTAAAACTTCTATTTATCAATTTATTATCATCAAAAAGGGGAATAAATAGGAAATATGAGTCAAAGTTATCGTACAGATTGACAGATAGTGATAAAGCGCATCCACTTATTTCATAACTTTAAAACTTCGCTCACATTCTCATTCGGATTCTGTAATACTTTTATTCCGTGCCGTAGACAAGATTTCATATCTGTTAGGATTGAACTGATGTTTCCAGATCTCATGGATTGTCCTGAGTCTCGAAAATTCATAAATAATATCCAGTCTTCAGGAGGTTAGTAATCATACAGCACTTTCTTTACAGTGTTTTTTACTTGTTTAACTGGTTTTAGTATAACTTTAACCGAAAGAGAACTCTAGATGTATTGAATAGTTAATATCACATAAATAGAGTAATTATGCAAACTTTATTTAACTAATTAACTTATCTCTTCTCTATTAAGACATTAAATGACATAAACTCTTCAACTTCAAGCAATTCAACTTTTTTATACTTTTATAAATGGAAAGAAAGTAGTCGTAACTAAAAGATAATAATAGAGACATTATATCCACTGTCAAAGCTGTTATAGATTTGATGAAATTTCATCAATACAGTAGTCAAACTTCTCCATTGATTTTTGAAACTTCCATTCAATGTTGAATTTGTTGAAGTATTAAATTTTCCAATACATTAGTCTAAAATTGAATAGAAATATTAAAAAATAAAACAAATATTTGTGTTTCAAATGAATTTCTGTATATAAACAACTTTACCCTAAACAAGTTACGGCTATACTTTTAATACAATGAATTTTTAATATATTGCAAACTTTTCTTATCTGAGTTTAAGCGGTCTATCAATCAATTTAAAAAAAGATAACCTTAAAGTTGCACAACAAAACTCATAGAATATTTATTGCTTTTTATCTAATAATCAACTACAAGTACCTCAACTTCACAGATATTCATGTTGTTATTTATTTTTTTGAGTTTTCAAATTCATTCAAAAATCAATTGTTGAAACTTCATTTTAGACATTCAATTAAAATCAATAACAGTATTGGTTGACTGTAATTGTGTTTTCTGTCAATTTTCTCATTTGAATGATTTTTTTTAATCTTTTCACCTTAAACTAACTTATTTTCAAAGTTTTTCATGAATACTATATCTGTTTGTGATGAGAAAGTTGTGAAACCAATAGTTTAATAGAGAGAACTCTCTTTAACTTTGAAAATAAAAGAACTGTTTGAAAATAATGTTGACATCAAATAAAGTTGAAAATTTAACTTTCACTCCACAGTATTTATGAAAAACTTTGAAAGTGAGTTAGTTTAAGGTGAACTTCTTCTAATAAATCATTTAATCTTCATAAGTATCTAAATAAAAGGTAAGACTCAATAAAAGGAGAATAAGTTATTCTATATTATAATTTATGTGATACAAAATCGTTACAACAGTCGTTGCGAAATAAGTTGAGTTATTATTTTGAAAAGCATTATAAAGTTATCAAAATTTGAAATTTGAAACCTCTTAAAATATTGTTTGCCATAAGTTGACTAATAATTTTCATTTATCTTACAAAAAGAGATTTTGTTCGAAAAATCTTTTGGTCAAAATCCAGAACTCCATCTCAAATGTCTTTTTGAATATAACTGGATTGACTCAGTATTAACCAGATTGTGATGAAATTAAGATGAGAGATGTTAGGTTAGGTTCGTTTAGGTTAAAGAGTGGCGAAAGGTTAGGTTAAGTGAAAGACTAAACTAATTAAGGATTAGTTGCATTATGTTTAGACACATTACGAGTTGTCATTTGCTCAGTCAACCTTGTTTTATATATCTTATGTATCAACTTTGGAAGAGTAATCCGATTGACAGCCGAGAAATTTTGTAATCCCTTCAAGACCAGTGCTCTCCAAACGATCAATAAGTAGGGGTAGGATTACGCCGAAGGAAGAAATGCCTAAAACACTCTATTTGTGGCATAAGATAACGACTCTCACTTCGACACCTGTACCTCGAAACACAAAATGTCGAAATTGGTGTCTTAAAATTAAATTAACTTAATATGAATTAATTAAAAATGGTTCAAATTTAAAACAATGCAAATTTTTGACTCATTTCTCAAATTATATCTAAGAATGGGATTTGATTATGAACTGATCGCCACTGGTAAATGTGATGCAAATATTGAGTATATTGTCTACGCTTAGTTCTCACAAATTTTGTTCGAACCCCAATCAACCTCAATTAGTGTTGGCAGGTTTGAATGGAGGTGATTCCTTCAAATTTGTATAAAATGTTACAATTTTTCCGAGAAATTTCGGAAGTCAAAGTTTTCAAAATTTCCACCAGTGCTGTAACCAACAATTTAAGACTGAGGGCTAAGTATTTTTTAGGGCTATATAAGTGGCTAAGCACTAATTTGGGGCTCAATAGGAGGCTGAACATATCTCGTCGATGCTGATTACAGTTTAAAATTCGATTATTTGAAAATCTCTTGGAGACTACAGCATAGATGGTTACGGTCGTCACTTTTAGATACTATTATTATCATTTTAAATAGAATGCCTCATTTAATTCGATCCAAAAGTTAATTTGATTTATATTTTTTTGCATTATTTGACTGCTATAATTAACTTTTAACAAGTGATTTAAATTCCTTCTTATTTGTTGAGAAGTTAACTTTTGGATAACCGTCAGTCAGCCTCAGTCAGCCTCAGTCAGCCTCAGTCAGCCTCAGTCAGCCTTAATCATATTAATACACTGACACTTT
>JAQFZT010002683.1:0-10964 GCA_034696325.1 Camisiidae sp. | reverse complement strand
TCTCTCTCGTTTATTAGTATAACAATCATTCGAAGCAGTTTAACAGCAACTGTTTTTCCGTATTAATCAATCACTTTCTCAAATATTTTGTGTTCACAAATTTTTTCGAACTTAATATTTAAATAAAAATGTTTTCATTTTACTGTATGTTTATTTTAATGCTTTCTTATGATATACTAGTATTCAATCATTTTCTCAGTTTCTTAGGCTTAAGAAGTAGTGAAAAATTGCTCAAAATTGAATTAGTCATACATTTATAGTTAAATTTAATAGAAATTTTATTTCGAAATAAATTCAATATATTTTGTATGAGAAAAACTTTTATTGATTTATTAGACTTGTATCTGACAGAAATAGTAGCAAACCTTTAATCATAAAATATTGTATTCAGTGAAAATGAAGTTTTTAGTCATTGAGAAATGATATTTTAATCATAATCTCAAACTTTAAGAGTTGAGATGAAGAAATAAATATCAAACTTAATGAATATAAATGTTCTCAATACTTAAAAACGTCAATAGTTTTATAACATTTAAGAAATTTTTTTGAATGAAAACCTGAAGACTGTTATAAGACTGAAGAGTCTTAAACATGTATTACTACTAAAACAAGACGAGAAATTTTTTTTCGATACCTACTGATAAAATTTGACAATTTGATCCTCATCTCAACTCATAAAGTTTGAGATAATGATTGAAATATCATAGCTCGACGTCTTGAAACTTCATTCTGACTGAAGAAAACAACATGTTTTATGATGAGAGGTTTACTATGATCTTAATCTGACACAATTCATACCATAAATAATAAATTTGAAAGGCAATGAATATTAAAGTTCTCAATACTTGAAAAAAATACTTTTATTAATGCATACTATTATATAAACCCAATTCATTAAGATCTCGTCTATATATTTCTATCTTATGTCTCATAGAAGTTTCATAAAATAAATTATTAAATAAATGGATTATGTGTTTACTATAGAGTAAAGAATAAGAATCCATCGAACGTCTCAAATATCTCAAGAAGCGGAACTTATAGAACAAATATTAAATAACAGATCCGTCTATTTGTATTCGATGAACATAACAGTTGACTAAAATTGGAAAAATCTGAGCAGTATTTTTGACGGCCAAAGCTTTGCTTTTTATTGATATTTTTTATGTCTGCATTTATTGCTGAATTGAGGACACAGTTCATAAATCAAGGATTAAAATATGACCCATACCTCATGCTTACACTGGAACCTTATATAACTTTTTCGTATTTAATTAGGTAAATAGATTGACATAGGTAAATTAGTATTTCATCAATTAACAACCATGTTATTCATAAATCTGCTTTGCATTCATCTAATTTTTATGCATCAAATATTCTCAAGTAAACAATTATATTTCATTTACTTAGACGTCTATAATTTGCAGGGATAATAGATTCAGATTCTCATGTAGTCTTATATCAAAACCTATAATTAAAAAATTTTTCTTATGAAAATATTTGTTATGAGACTAGTAATAAAAGACTATTGAATATTTAATGAATTTAATTAAATTTCTTTCATAATTCTTGATATATTCTTCTGTCCTTTTGTTGTATGATATTATTTGATTCAATTTCTACTTTTTCTGTTTATGAGAGAAAGATATGATTTCTTTTGATACCCTTTTATTAGAATTATTCTTAATATTTCAGTCGGTTTTAACGAAAATATTAACAGAATTTTGGGTTATTATTGTATGCAAACTAAATAATTTAATACTTTATTGATCTCACTTTTCCTTACAATTCAAAATCTTTTCTCTTTTATTAGAGTATATTTTTAGAATATAAGAATGCATTCTTTGTTATCTTAGATGAGCAAAAACATAATGCTTTTGATGTTTATGCACGTAATGAAAAATGACAGTACATGAATAGCATCGAAACACTTACCTTTAATGAATTCATAAACTTATTTTTCTATCAAGTTTTCATTCCATCATATAATTTATATCAAAGAATAAAGAAACTTAATATTGAAAGACTAGACTTCAAGATAGGTTTAAAACATGATTCATTCAGAACTAATAGTTAAGACAAGTTAAGACGGTGTAATAGTTAAGGAATTATTAATTCAAATGAGTTATGCAAATTAAATACTTTAATAATACTGAAATTCAGAAATAATTCAAGTTTTGATTTTTCGGCAACTATTGAAGTATTGTCGGCTACAGAAAGCAACAGAAAGTATGAATCTATAAACTCGAGTTAGAAGAGTAGTAATAATTACTCTCCATTTCCCAAAAGACCATCAAATATAATGCAGAAGAATTGAAGGTTTCCCAAGACTTCTAGAACTTTACTCTCTTTGTAGTCCAAAACTTAATTAAATTTTACATATGAAACAATTTCTAAATTTAGATGACATTTTAAAATCACAAAATTCACGAATAGACTTCTGATAAATTTTTAATTTTAATTTAATAAACTTCTGATCAATTTTAAGGCTAAAAAAGTGTATGAAAGCGCTGTATGTGAATCAAGTGCGAGGTATTAACTTTGTATGCATTGTGTTCCTCAGTCTTCATATGAGATATTATCACTTCTGTCATACATTAGACATCATTTTAGATTCAAACTTCAGTTATGAGTTCGGTTCTAATAAATTGTTTTCATTTCAGTAGAACTTTCAACAGTTTATAAGAACTGAACTCAACATTAAGTAATAACTGAGGTTTAAATTCATTGACTTCAATGTGATGTCTAAAGTACGACACTTTAATACAACAACAAACAAAACAAATGCACTTTACGGAAAATCTATTAGTTTTTCTCAAACAATAGAGCTCTTCAACGCAGTGCTTCTATAGTTTGTAAGAAAATATTGTAAGGTAATGAAGCTCTATATTTAGAAATCATGTTTTATATGTCAGGATTTGGAAAAGAATCACTTGTGAAGAAAAGTTTTATGATTTTGTAAATAATTTAAGGAAAGAAAAGTCTCATAATCATTGACTAGATTCATATAATGATATCATAACTCAACTCATAATAATGATTAATTAATGGGTTTTAAGTCTATCATATCAAAGGTTTCTTTCTCTCTTTATATAAGTAATTCACAAGTGATAGTTTTCCAAATTCTCACTGATATCTATTGATCTTTATCTACCACTAAATCATTAAATGACTCGCATTAGAGAAAAAAAAATGAAATTCAAGGATCATTTGACGATAATGTGAATATTTTTTCAATTAAAGGAAAGTTTTCCGACGCAATCAAGAGTTTCCGTCAACAATTAGAAGACTTTCTTAAGGTGTTTCTGCATGAAAATCCTTATTTCTATTCCGCAGAGTTTTATACACAATATTACTATAAAAAAATGTAGAGATGAAGCTGTCATTGAGTTACATCGCGTTTAGTATTTCTGGAAGTATTTCAATTCTATGACATTTTCATATATGAAATTCCCAAATGCAGACTGACTTCAAGCATATGTAAATATTAAGGCAGAAATCGTTTTTTTCACAATAGTCTATAAATCTTTGCCCAAAATAAACGCATCTTTTAAAGCCTTTTTCAAGAAAACACTTTTTGTTGCGATTGAAATATAGTTAGCGTCAGATTTCTTCAAATCATCAATTTTTTTGCTTATGATGTCTGAGAAAACCAACATATTTTCGTAGATTTATAGATAAAATGAAGAAAATATTCAAATTATTTTGAATTTATAAGCAGTTTTATTTTTATTTGGAATATATTATTGTGAAACCTAAGATGGATTTAACACATTTTTGACAGTTTAATAATGTTTTTAAACTTGAAAAATCTGATATTCAAAATTTGATTGCATACAGATATCATTGAAATTACATGAGAATGAGTGCACTCTTGACTTGTATGACAAACAGATTAAATTAAATTCTAATGTTAACTAAATGAGTATATAGTATTCATTTAATGTTTAGTTTTTTCTACAAACAAGTTTTTTACATGAAGTTTAATTACATAGAAGTGTAATATATCACTTTCGCTTCAGAAATTTTGTTTTTAAACGTGACAGAAATTAATTAAACATTCGGTAAGCATAAAAGTTGTGACAACTTTTTTGTCCTATATATAAAAAATAATGGTTTTAGAAGATAAAGTGAAGCTGAGCATCAATAGAGATTGGGAAACATCTTATGTTCACATAAAAAAATTCTGATGACATTATCTCCTATCGCAAAAGGTTCTGCTTCGATAGCGTTCGGAATCATTAGGAAATCTAACAAGAATTCGTTTCGTGATAACAAGAAAAATGAAAATTCTTCAAAAGCGGATGAAATGTTTACGAACAAAAAGTTTGATCAACTTTAGAGCTAATCAAATACAAGACTGTTTACAATTCCCAAAACTCTCGTAACGCAGATTATTGACTGAATTCTTTATCGCAAATTTTCAATTAACTAAAAATATTTCGCCAGAAATTCAATTTCATTAATTTGATAAAATCTTTTATTGATCCCAAGCGTAAAATTTTGTACAAATTTTTGAATTGAGTCACAAAATTGAATTGTGAGATAAAATAGAGCAACAACTTTGCTGTGTTGTTGAGCCAAAAGTTACACAATTATTATGTAGAGGAAAATAACTCAAATTTTTCGGTATTTTACGCATAGAATTCCAGAAATTATTTTCCTCATTAACATTTGATTGAAACAATTTATTTTAATCTTTAACTAAAATGTTTTCATACACTCTAAGCTAAGGTTTTAATTTGTTATTTTGCCTTAAAGTGATTCATGTTTGAAAGAAGTTTAAAAATATTGACAAATAAAAAAATCTTTGAAGAACTGCTCAAGAGAAAATCAATATTACTTTTAGAGAATGAGAGAAACCTTTACTACTTTACACTGGAATGCAATAAAGTTTAAGATAATATGGTATAGAATTGATAGCACAGATGTGGGGTTTTGCTGTTTTCATTTCTATTGTTATTATTTGCATTAAAGCCTATCTTTTTTAAGCTGAGCTCAAAAATACTTGAATGGCAACAATAACGGCATATGTTATTTGAAGAATGAGAGAAAACTATTTGTCGGGATTGAAAAGCTTGAGGCAAAGACAAACAAAACAACATTTGTTCAGCGATACAAATGAAGTTATACTACCTGTATATGAAAACTACTCGTATTGTATTATTTGTAAAAGTTTGTTAATACAGTCCATCTCGCTTGTAGTGAATGGGTCGATGCGGCCGAAACCGTTCACTATAACCGGGATTCACTGTAAACGTGAACAATTTCTATTGTATTGAGTAATATGTTCTCAAACAATCGTTCACTATAACGGGATTAGACTGTAATCAAATTATTCTTATTCTTATCACAACTTGTATTTATTTCATAGAATAAAATTGGAAATACTTTACTGTAAATTATTATCAAAATGAAATGATATGAGTAAAAGAAATAATTTTTAAAATATAATTTTGTGCCAAGAAAAGAATAATAGACATAAATCTGAGATTATTTTTTGAGATTGTCTGTGAAACTTGTTCTAGTTGTAAGAAAAATAAGATATAAACTTTACTATGAAGAATAAAACTGCTCTGTCAAGAGTAGACACATCTCATCAATATTTCTTTATTCAAAGCTAATTATATGATAGTTAACGGGTGGAAACCTGATAGTCTCTGGTGATCCAATGCCTATCGATCAAACCCATGTCAACGATCCACATAATCAACTTGTGAGTTGGATGGATGGTATTAAAATGAGTTGAACATGGTTAAAATAAAAGATTTGGCCATGTAACTTTGATAAAACTAAAGCTCAATGTTTATCAAAATTTATCTTCTTATTATATCCGGTTCAATCAATTAGTTTTTATGACCCGTCGTTCAAAATTACTTTCATCTCAAATTAAATTATAGACTTAATTGATTATCAAACAGAATAATCTGAGTAACCATCAAAAGAAAAACATTTTTAGTAATTAAATGTCAATTATTTTGAATGTCAATATACATTATAAACAAAATCTTTTCTCGAGTAACTGCTATTTAGTATAATTAAAAATATTCTGACATTAAAAAAGCGTAATGTGATTATTGTGATGTTGTTTGAAAGTGCAATTTAATACGCATAATGACATGTGGACACCATTGGGAGAGTGAGCATTACTTTAATGAATCGCTCAATGACAAACTGGTTCTATTCAATTTGCCAAGTTTACTATAAAATTAGGCTTCCATCTAATGCATTGGAGCATCACTTTCACTACCCTTAAAATAAATTAAATATTAATTGCGTTCAATTTTATTCAAGAATATAAGTCTTCAGTTTTAAACGCAAATCACTAGTAAATAATGTTCAAAAAGTTGATGGAATTTAATATAAATAATTCTTAAGGTAATCGTTGAAGCTTTTATCCAGGTTTTTGAGAATTTTCTAGTAAAGTGTATTAATTTTTCTATTGCTTATATTTACAGCTTTGTCCGGCATACAAACGGATGATTACCGACTTGAGAGCCGTATACTTCAGATGGATTTAGCAAATGCTGAAGAGCCGGAAATAGAAAAACTAAAATTTTGAACTGATTCTCCTTTCACTTATATTACACATTGATCTGGAATGAATACCAGACAAACCAGTTGATGAGGATAAATTGGATTGATTATACAGTATACAAGAATAACTTGACCAAAAACAATCTGTGCAAAGTGTCGTTTCATGTCCAATATTTAAACCAATGTTCCTCATAAGGCAAATTGAAGGAATAAAACCCATTAGAGTTTTCTGTGTTCAATAAAGTCACCCAAAAGTCTGTATTTCAATTAGAAAGAGTCGAATATTTGATTCCAACTTTAAATTCAAGTTTCTAAATAGATATTTTAAGAAATCTTTCTCAAAAATCAATAGTATTCAGAGCAATATGTATAATAAATTGAAGTAAAAATGAAATTGGGATCTGTTTTATTCATGTACAAGTATATCAAATCTCAATAGAATCAATGCGATTCTGCAGATTCTCACATAAATATTAGATTATCATATGATTTCACTGAAACTCAAATATTTCCATAAATTTATATATTTTCAGATCGAATTACAGTATGTAAATATTGAGATAATACACTTTGAAGTAGTGATCTGTATATTTTTAACAATGCGAAACTTGAAAACTCATTATGAAGTCTATTTTCATAAATCTATTCTTCAAGAAAATCAATCGTCTGAATAAAAAACTTGATTTTGAAATTGAATTTGATATGAAAGGAAGTAGTACTAGATTTAGATTGAAATTCTGTGATGAGGCCGACAGATAACTAATGTTACAAACGCATAATCACACGAATAAAGATATTTCTCACTATAGCTATAATTTTAAGCAAATTTTTAATGAAGCAGTCATGACGTGATACGAATATAATTTCTCAAAACAATACACAATTTCTCAAACGTGATAGGAAAGCTAAAATTGTTGGACATGCGATCAGACCAGCAAAAATCGTTTATTACAAAAAAAACATTGTGATCAATGAGTTTAAGGCGTCGTCTCATATAAAATAACTTATAATAACATCACACTTAATGGTGAGTTAATATGAGAAATATCTCGCAATACCCGCAAAATAAATGGATAAACACTAAATTAATTTACGGTACAAACAAGTTCTGGTTAGGAAAGTGTTATTTATCTTATTTATGGCTAGTTATACAGAAACTATAGATAATATTATTAGCCAAACATTAGGCGAGAATAAACTAATATTGAAGTTATTTGTGGTATTTTTTTAGGCCGATCTCAACTCAAATATGATTAGATATAAAAGTTGTGTATATAATATTGATAGAGTGAAAGAATAACTACCAATATTAAAGTAGTTCTGAGAACTAACTTGTTAGTTGTTCTATATAAATGTTATACTATTTTCATCTATTATCACACAGTGTCTGTTCTCACCCTTCTATTTCATATTTAGCTAAAAGCTATTTCGATGTAAAGGATATGCCAATAATACATACATAGTATCAAATTTAATCAAAACTTTCCTAATAGTTCCACTCTATAATCAATCTCTACTCAAAAGAACACGTTATAAAATATTTGTGATACAACTTTCGCAAATTAACTATTCATTACTTTCAACTTTTAGCTCAATTAAGTTGATTGAAAAAGTTTTCAATAGAACTTCTTTTAAAAGTTTTCAAAATCAACAAAAGATGCGAATATATAAGAGGCGTGTGTTTGTGATGTATAACCAATTGTTTCAAATTCTATGATAAAGATTTTTCTTTTTCATTCATTAGCGATCAACGAATCCTAAAGCTTAGGTTTCATTGTTTTCTGTGAGCTTTGTTTCTTTCAAACTAAAGTTTGCATATGTTTTTCAATCATATTTATGAACAAATCTTTTCAATTCACTCGAGACTTACTGTACAAGTCTTGAAGTGTTGCATTACATCGAGATTTGAGTATAGGATTATTTTCCAGAAGTGTTCACAACAAAACGAAAGCATAGTTTCTTTTACTTATGATTGAATATCAAGGAAAGGAAGTCTTGATTACTTATAGCAGAATCAGTTGAAATTATTCCTTATTCATAGTTGTCATGAAAATCATATTTCCTGCTAAACCTGACAGCTTCATAAGGTTTATACATTAATCCAACTTTTGAGGAACAATTCAAACTTTCCTCATGATTATGATCTTCACTTCAATTTTAATAGCAATAAAAAATAGTATTTTCAAAACTAAATCACGATATTTTTCATCACATGAAATAGATTTTTTTTGTAGATTTTACAAAATGTTCAAAACTAACTCCTAAGCTATGAATCGTCTCATTTTGCTATCACATAACTGACAGCTTTCTTATAAACTTTTCGGATAAGACTTTGATTTCTTAAAGTTCAAAAATCAACTTTTTGAACGACACATTTTAGGACTTATTTCAAAACAAAGGATTTTGAGATTTTATTGTCGAAATCTATCAAACGTCTGAATGACTTTAGTTAAGTATTGAGAATAAATTCACATTTTTTGTCTCCATTTTTCTTTCAATATATTAGAAAATTGAGTTGAAGATATTTCAGAGCTCACAAAACCTCAGCTTTTGTTTAATTGTTAACTTGAAGATGTTATTTAAATGGTTTCTTTTATATTAAATATAAACAAGTATTTAAAATGACTCAAACATGTTTAGGTCATTCAAAAGCTTTATCCAAGACTTTTAGGGAATTTAAATTGAAAATGAAAAAAGTATTTCACAACTGCAGCTTTTCTTCACTTTTATAGTTTATGATGAAAATGCTTTTATATGAAAACTTTAATTTACATATCTTAGTAATCTTGAAAACTTTTTACTTGAATATATAATTATACTGTAAACATACACATTCGTATAAATACATTTTAATCACTTTTTTAATTGAGATTATATCTAATGCAAAAGTAATTTAATTCTTCAAATAGAAAGCTCATGAAGAAAAAATTTTTTCCTCCAAATAAGTTAAATTGATTTAACTTGGAATTCAATTCCTTAAAAGATTAATGATATCTCATTAAAGTTGAATAAAAAGTTGATAGACTTATGCCAAAAGCTTTGCAATTTATACAACACTTGAATGAAATTTCAAGAGGGAATCAAACATTAATAAAATGGAAACTAATCTAAACAATGAGACCATTAATACAAAGAGTGTGCCGAATACTAAACAAGTTTGAAATTTAAAACTTTATTGACTTCATACCTGTGAGAATTGACAGAACAATCGATCTTTTCAGGTGATGGCAAAGATTCAAAGATAGGCATCTTTTTATCCAAGAGATTCTCCTCGAAATTGTCTTACATGAAGAATTGAGTTGAAAAATACATTGAAAATAACATTTTTGATTAAAGAATAGAGTTAATAAAACTTGTTTGAGTTTGAAAGCGAAATCTAGTGCAACAATAGAATTCAGTGCTAAACACAATGAATTCTTGTGTGTGAGTTTGTGTTGAGAAACATTTGTTGAAAGGATGGAAAAAACACATACGATATAATGAAACTTAAAATTGGATGCGAGTGAATGAGATGTGGTTCACTTGACTACTACTGCCAACAGCTCAATAAATACTACCGAAGAGGATATCTAGAGTTGAGAATTGCGCGCAAGCACTACAACTCCAATGGATAGCTTCATATTCTGTGCCTATACACTAATAGCTTCTTTTAGATACAGAATTCAACTTTTAATACTTACTTTTCCGACAATAAGTTATGGCTAATCTATCTTTCCGATAGATATTTCGTATTCATTTATCTTATTTACACAAATATTTACTTCATTTAAGAATATTTTCAGACTAAATAAAAGTAAAATATTTCTTTTTAAGTGCTATTCAGTTGGGAAATAAAAAGAATATATTTTCATCGCCGCAACAGTTTTGTGATGCAAATCCTGAACTAAAGATTTCATTAGATTCTTATTCAATACTACTTTATATGTGGGTTATACTGGTATACAGTGTCAGCTTAGAGTTCTAGTTCACAAATTCAATCAAGTTTTTCAATACTTATTTCATTAGTTTGGACTTGTATTCAGTTCTTCATTTTAAGCAAAAATTTAATTATTAACTTCGAAACATTCACTAAATTTAAAACTCGATTACGGATCAAATTTTTATTTATGAAATAAAATTATCAGTAAAGCTAATGGTAACCATTGAATCAATTAAAGATGATTCTTTGTTTGGATATTTTCACTGTTATGTTATATGCGAACCTGACCACTGCTGACGAACTTCCTCTGAAGACCATCTGAAGACCATCTGAAGACCATCTGAAGACCATCTGAAGACCATCTGAATGTGACAGAGTGTCAGTTTCACATATAAACTATAAATAAATATTTCTGTTCTTATCACTTCACACACAAAATAGGCTTATATTCAAATCAAATAAACTTTTATTAAATTAAGTGAAGACTTCTTTGAAGACTTATTTGAAGACT
>JAQFZT010002682.1:0-10964 GCA_034696325.1 Camisiidae sp. | reverse complement strand
GAGAAATTATCTCTCGAGAAACTTTCTAGAAAATTTCTAGAAACTTTCTCGAGAAAGTTTCTTTTTACAACACTATTTATAGCTTAACATTTAATTAATAACAATTATTATAAATATCAGGTTTAATGTTTCGGGAAATATTTGTGGGGAAAGTTTATTCAATAATTCACAAATCTTATGAAAAAATCATATATATTAGAGATAAAACTTTTCTGTCGAATGTATTGGAGAGCTTAGACGGTCTTTCAAGTCTCAAAATGTCTTTCAAAGAAATCAGGGAAATTGTTGTTTATGACCAAATCGATTGTGTTGAACGACAGAGAATTTGGTCAAAAACTTGTCTCAGATTTTGTAAGAGTGTTTGGAATTCAATAAAAAATAGGTTATCATTTTAGAGTCTAACTCAAGCTTAAACCTCGAAAAGACGCGCTTATGCGTATCATTATAAATGTATATAAATTTTCATTTAAAGCTTAACAAAGATTAAAAACTTTTTTACTAAGCAATTGTTCATAAAATTTATTGCTGTTATTTTATAAATTTGTTATTATTTGTAAAATAAATTCAAAAATTACTAAAACTTAAGCAAAAAATTGATGTCAAATTCATTAAAGGAAAAACAAAACTTTTAACAGCAATGAAAATAAGGCATTGAAGAACTGGTTCCGCGACTTATAAGTGCCTCTTATAGAGTGTGCGCAATGAGTAGTTTTTGAGAAACGAATGAGTGGAGCACTCAATTGAGTTCAGCATTTATTGTGTTTCTCTATTTGTTGTGTCTATCACTCGATCGCCATATTATTTGGCATTCAATACGAGAGTTTTGTCGCACTCTTTGCGCAAAACTGATTGTGTTTTTGTTTAATTACAATTAAATACTGATAGAAAAAGAGGTATTTTTTCGCTCCAAATTTTTCTCTTCATTAAAACCCTTTTGTTTTCATCCAAATTTTTTATTTATCATTAATGTTTTGACACAAATATTTAATGAATTTTCTGTTTTTAAATTTGTTTTTTTTATTTGTGTCGAAACTAGTGTTTATTTGGTTTTTATTTATTTATTAATAGAAATAGTTATTTAAGACACTATTTTTGTCATTTTAGTTCTCAATTATTACTATTATTTTGATTATAAGTTAAATATTTAAATGATATATAAATCTATTGAATAGTCATTTTAGTTTTGGATTTCATTTCCTTAAACTTTTTTTATGCAATAAATAATTATCCGATCATTCATTGAATTGTTTTTATTATTTTTTCATGTTTATTCTCTATTATAGGTATCGGAAAAATGCAATAATAATGGCATTTAAGTGACGATAAATGAGTGCCTTTTAAAGTGTGAACAATCAGTGCCTTCAATACGTAAAACAACTGAATTTTCAGAAAAAATTCTCTATTTCTGAGTATAAAAAAAGTCAAAAAATCTTATTTTCATAACACGTATAATTTGGGTCACAATTACAGTTGAATAAAAACTTAATCTTTTGTTAAATATAATAATCAATACTTCAGATAACTATTGATTTATAATTTTGAATTTTATTTGACTTTTATATAAGTTTTATATTTTTGTTTTACTGAAAACGACCCATAAATCGCTTATTTATTAATATTTTAGTCGTTAATAAGTACCAAATAAGGTATGTATTCACGAATTACTCAATCATTTAAGGCTTTATGTTATGAATTAATTATATTTTTGTGCTGACTCGCATTTCATTTCTAATAATTATCCTATTTTTCAATCATTTTCATTCATATCTATTATAGATATGAACAAACTTTTAGTTAAACAATCATTTGATACATATTTTCTGTTTTGCTGCAAAAATACTCTGTTTTTCTATTTTGTTATCATTATTGAGATAAAATTTGACATATTTTAACACTAATTATCGATAATTAATTACTTAATTAACTGAATAAAAAATGTAATGAGAAAAAAGTGAATAATAGTTTCACGAAAAAGTCATAATTGAAGTTAGTTTTTAAATGACTTAATACTCGACTCTTAACCGTATTATTAGTCTTAAAATTGCTTAATATTTTGATTAGTTTTGAAAAAAATTCTTTTTATATCTATAACTCTCTCAACATTTTATAATTTAGTTGTGGAGTCATTAAAAGTCAAAAAATACCTTAAAATCTTAATTAAGTCATTAATTCACTTAAAATGTGAAGATTTATCTCAAAACTAAAGTAAATAAAAGTAAGAAAGATATTAAAATGACATTATAAGAAAAAATTTAAACAAATTTTATTTTACGCAACACTTAAATTATTCAAAACTTGAACTCTAAAGCTATGAATTTGTCTAAAAATAAATATATTTAATTAAGTAATTAATTATTTCTCATAATTATGTGAAAAGTGGGCTTAACCTAAAAATTGCCTTTAATTATGAGTAAATTTTTAAACAAAAACCCTTTCTGTTAATGTCTATATAGAGTGAAACGATTGAATACTTATAATTTTAATGAAAATTAGAAGATATATTAAAACTGTTTCGAAATCTCTCTCGAAATCTTAAGCTTGAAATGAAATACAAGAAAAGTTAGAATTAAACCTCTAATTGGAAGCTAATTATCTGACTGCAATCAATCAAAGCCAATATACAAATAGATAACAAAAATTGCTCACTGAAAGAGAGTCAAGCAATTGATCAACTCTTAAGCAAAATATGGATAAAAATCTCTAAAAATAAATAATTTTTCAATTGAACAGTCAATTAAAGGACAGTATTAGAAGACTAACTATGCCTATGGTTGAGTTGCGGGGTTTGTCCGCATTGGAGGCCTGGAGTCGAAAAGTGACCTCAGGTTATAAAGACGTTAAAGTCCACGATCTTTCGACCTCATGGCGAGACGGACTGGCATTCTGTGCTCTCATCCATCACTTCCGACCTGATCTCATGTGAGAGTATAAACAAAATGAACATAAAGTTCAATCATTATTTCCTATTCTATAAACCAAAACCTATTTTATGATAAATAGTAGTTCAGATGAAAAACTCTAACAGTTTTTGCGAATCGTTTGTTTTGTATGTAATTTATTTCGATGTTATCTATCATTATTGTTATTATTATTATTGATGTTTTGAATTCAAGCTAAGCATACAGTATATTACGGGTGTGTCTCATATCCGGTCTTTTTATCTCTCGTATAATCGTATAGTTTTTCAATTTGAAACCGAGTTTTTCGTCTTTTTTGTCATGGATTTTCTGTTTATCTCTACACTTAAGCGATAATTTCGAGAATAACTCATAGATAAATAAATCAAATATTTATCGATCGATTAGTTATAAATCTTCAGTTATTTTTATTGATAGATATTTCCAAATACAGTTCAACTCAGATTTGAGTTAATATTTTCTTTATTCACAAAAATAGAGACATTTAATTATGAAGCATTTTATAGTATTTTTTTCACAAACAAATATTTGATTTATTATTTTTAAAAAGAAAACTTTTCATTGCTGTCAAACTCTATACAAAAACCTATAATTATGTCCCAAAAACTAGTTCTTTATTACTCTATTAAGAGCTGACTCTAGTCTAAAATATTACTTAACATTATATCTAATGAGAAATAAGATAAAAAAAACCGTTCAATTCATTACGAAAATCAAATTTCAATTCAACCAATTTTGGCGATCATTAAAAATAATAAATAACTTGAACTTTAATGAGTGAGAAATAAATTTTTTCTTCGATTTTAATGCCTCCAAAAGTAGACTTGATTTTAAGCTTCTGTTGAGAGAAAAGTCTTATCTATTTATTTATTTATTTTATTTATTAATCAGGTTTTGGACTCGAATCTAAAGTCAGAAGAGATTAATAAAAAAAATATAGAGAAAAATGTCTTTACAAATCGAGTCCCACTTGTTTTCAAGTTCAAAGAACACACTATACGAGAGACGTATACTGTAGTCAAGTATTAAACTCAAAATGAAGTAATAGTTTTTGAGCACACATTTAGAAAAACCGTAACTTTTTTGTTTGTTATCATTTAAATCAAATGAGAGACAGAAAAAACCGGTCTTTTTAAGAGAGAAGAGATGTGAAAAAAGTTAAGATAAAATATATTATACAAAGACTTTTGACATTTGAAACATCAAACTTATGTCATAATAATAAAAATAATAATAATAGATATAAACTCTAAACGAAGCAAAGACTTTATTTTCTGAACAACTTTTCGTATAAGTATTTCAATATAAATTTAATGTTAGTTCTCATTAATCATTATTTTATTTCTCATTATTTCGCAACTGAACAGTGATTTTGATAGTCTGTCAAAAGAGAATATTCTGTATAACAATCGACTGGTAAGCAATTCATTCATACAATCTAAGAGTTTATTGATATGTAAATTGCTTTTTCTGTAATTTCATATCTGATTGTTTTTAGTTTTTGTTTCCCATCATTAAATAATTTGAATTCTCTTAACTCTTATCAGGCGTTCGCTATCGCAGAGAAGCATTTGGGCGTTCCGTCACTATTAGACGCCGAAGACATGTTCAAACATGAAGAACCCGATCGTCTATCAGTCGCTACTTATTTATCACAGTTTTATGAATGTTTTGAAGGATCTAAAAGTGATCGAAAACGTTAGTCTCTCTACTCTTCTAACTCTTCTCACACAATAAACAAAAATTACAATAAACTACAGAAATCTCTAAAAATATACAAAAGAAAAGCGCTAAAAAATTTATAATCGTTTTTATACAACAAATATTAATGAATATATTAAACAACAATTTTTTTTATCAAATCAAATACTTTTTTCATATATTTGAAAGTTTAAATCCATTTGAAAATTGCATTTAATTATAATTATTTTCTCATTTATATATTATAAAAATATATTTTATATTTTTTAAATGTATTGATATATTATTTTTTGCTATTAATTTTTTAATTTACAAATAAAAAGTCCTTTTTGTCACTCGTTTTTATCTTCTCTTCAATAGCGTCCATATCTGGTCGCGAATCGGGTACTAATGATTCAACTCATACTAACTTTAATATTAATAACAAGCGGAACAGTTTAACACATCCTCCGATACCTCCAGTAAGTAATTGGTGTCAAAACAGATACAATCTATTGATTGATTTCTCGCAAAATCAAAAATCTCATTCACACGTCATTCAGGTTTCACAAAAAGAAATAATAATTGAGTTATAATTAGAGTTCAATTCAAAACTTGATTTAATTCTATCTTTCATTTCAATATTTTTTTATGATATGGTTTTCAATTCAAGTTTGTATTGAATGATCAATAAATATAAACAAAAAAATTGAAAAAACAGGTTAATTGAGGTTTGAATAAAGAAAAAGTTTTCTAGACGTGTATGAAGTTTATTGATGGTCAAGAAGTCTTAAAGCTTTAAAAAATAATTATACGCTTTGATAACTATTATTATGAATAGATTATCTTTTGGTTATTATATAATTTCAATATTCAAATGTCAAATCGTGAATAATTGTTGAATAGCTATTATATTCTTATTCTTTTTAACTGTTTTTCAATGATCTTTTACTTGAATAGAAGCGTGATATGAGATGTCAGAAATGCAAACTTCGTGTCTTCATTCTTGAGCGCATTATTATTGATGATAATATCTATCATAAGTCATGTTATGATAGTTTAATCACTGATGAGAGTTCTATTGGAAATGATAGCAATTTCAATAGTGACTTAAATCAAGTTTCAAATAATAGTCAACTTAATGGTTGTCAACAATTAGATATCAATGATATTGAGCCACAAATTAGTGATGAAGTTCTTCACAATCATTTAGAACCTAAAGCAAGTAATGATAGTACTCTTCAAGAAGTTTCCGATTTGAGAACTGATCAAAATCAAGATAAAACTTGTGTTGAAGTGAGTGAAGAATTAAATAGTAATCAATCTATTGATGAAATTAATGCCAAAAGTTCTCAATTACAAGAAGAGTGCGAAAAATCTATTGAAATTAATGAAAACAACAGTATTACTACCGATATTAGTGTTGAAAATAATGATAAACTATTAGAAAATGAACCAATTAATGATAATTTAACTGTCGATGAAGTGAATGAATCTTTAAGAAGTGTCACAATTAATGATATAACAGAAGAAATATATCCGGACGATAAGAATCCGTTCGGCGATGAAGAAGAGGATGAAAATGCGAATGAAATCAAGACATATCCAACGGATATGAATCCGTTTGGAGACGAAGATGCGGAGGAAGAAGAAAATTCAGTTCGAATTATAGTTCAAAAGAGCGGTTCACTATTGAATCCTTTTGGTGAAGACGTCGACGATTGCGATAATAGCTATAACAGCAGTAATAATAATACTCCGAAACCGAAACCACGAAAAAGTCTCAATGTTTCGGATGTTATATCTCCGACTTCTAGCTTAAGAGGACGTAAAAAACGTGCGGCTCCGACTCCTCCATCTCAGACAAACATCAGTCAAATGAACAGCAGTTGTAGTCTTGGTAGTAATCATGCGCTTAGTGGCGAGAGTAGTCGTAGAGATAGTGTTATCTCAAGTGTTTCATCAGATCTGCCTTCATCTGTGCCGACATCTAGAACTCCGACTCCATTACCGAGACTTCGGTTACCGAAATCGGTCGACGATTTGTCGGATTGTAATCAGAATCAGAAAACAAGTGATGAAAAATCGGAAAATAATAATATAAGTAGTAATAAATCTGATGTTTCGCTAAAATCTTATGAAAGCGATTCTGATGTTAAGAATAGCAATACTTTCGGGTATTGGAAGACAAAGAAAAGACCGGCGCCTCCCATACCGGCTGTTAAGAGAACTATCAAAGGATCTATTGTTGAGATTGAGGCTGAACTCAATGGAATTGGAGACCAGTTACCTGTTATTGAGAAAAAAAGTGCTGAGTTAGAGATGATTATTAAAAATAGAGAGTCGAGTGATTCGGTTGAGGGAAAAGAGGATGAAGTTATGAATGAGTTCTTGTCTAATGCGAGAGAGAAGTGTCGGTTAGCGCGAAGACAGAAAGAGCTCATGTATATGTGAGTCATATTTTAATTCATTATATTGTCTTAGATTTGGTTTTAATCTTTTTTCATTGTGTTTTTAGGAAACGGGAGCATAAGTTGGAAGAAATTCAAGCGGATATTGAATACCAGATGAGAATTGTTATATCAAAACAATGTATTTATCAGTTTCACATTTATTTTCTCTATAGAGTCCTATTTTTTCGAATTCTTTTATTTGTTCAGTAAAAAATCATTTTTTATATTCAAAAACTTTAACTTAAAATTAGATAAACTTATAGTCTATTAAGTCTTATGTTTGAGATCTAATTATTTCTCTCTTTAAACTTGTTTTTAAATCAATTTTCAAATAATAGTTTTAATACAAACAGTTTTATTGATTGATTATCAGTTGTTATGAATTTTTTGATTCAATACTTTTTTATTAATACTATTAATACTTTATTTAATAAATAGCGGCACAAAAAACAGAAGAAGACAAGAAAAAAGAGGAAGAATTACTGCAACGATTAGTAGAGATTATTGAAGAACGTAATGATATCGTTGAGAATATGATTAGAGATGAGAATAAGTAATAGATTATTCAAATTTATAATTTTATTCAATTAATTAATAACACATTTAATATCTATAACAGAGAAGTCGAAGAATACCAGAAATTAGTGTCAAAAGTGATGCCAAAAACGACAACTAATAGTGAATCAGAAGCAAAGGTTACGAAATCTGAAGAAACTATAGTTAAGGTTAAGGAACACAAGATTAAGGACAAGAAGAAGTCAGAAAAAGAGAAGAAAAAGAAAGAGAAGTCAGAAAAAGTTGATAAAAACCCCAAATTCGGTGAACTCAAGAAAGAGGCCAAACAATCGTTTTCTTTCGGAAAGTCAACTCTCAAGAAGTTAGGAATGAAGTCATCATCAGATAATAAATTAGATAAAACTGATAAGAAATCAGAGAAAAGTAATTCCAATAGTTTATTGAGTAATAAGTCTGAGAAATAAATTGTTTATTAATTTTAATTTTAATTTTAAATATTATCTCAAAAGTTATCCATATTTTTGATGTTTTAGAAAAAACTATTTTATCATTAATTAAAATTTTCATTATTATTATTTCCGGTTATTTATGAATTTATATTTGATATGAAGTTTTTGAAGCTTTTGTTTGAAAATGGATTACTTTCTCAATAAAATTCATCAAAAAATGTTTATTTTTTAATAATAACTTTGAGTTGAAAATTATTTGATTTAGAAATTGAAAAAAGTTTAAACCTTACTAAACATGGGTTTAATTTTTGCCTTATTTTTGATGGTTTTCTTGACGTTATGTGTTTATGGATCAGTGCTATCATTAATACAACACAAAAATAGAGAAATTCCGGCTTTAAAAAGCACCATTTCTCATATCTCAAAAACATGTTATCTGACCAATAATTAATGCCTTATTTCTATGCAAACACTTAATATTTGTAACATGACATCATATTACAAATGCGTCCAAATGTTCGGTATATGTAATTCTTGATAATATGACATGCGATGAATGTGTTAAATGATAGGGTTATTAATATATCTATTAAGAGATTTTTAATGGGTTTGTCTTCTAAAAAGAGTTAAAATGCAGAGTGGATATAGAGTATTGCAGCTGCAACAAGTGTCTCAGAGAAATCCCTATCTTTTTATCAGTAACGATAGATTCAGTCTTAGTCAAAACAATTAAATCATATGACAATTGGAATTTATTTGTGACAAAATATCAAATTTTTCATCATTAAAGTAATTTTGTATTATATTTTTCATATTTCCTCAAATTAAGTATAAAATTAAGTTTATATGCGAAACAGAACCGTTGATATGGGTAGTGATGCTATGCTTGATGAAAATGAATTCATATTATGTTTATCTGCCATTCTTTTGTATCAATACGAAAAGTTTTCGTATGCTATGAGTGATTATTCGTGTTTTTTAAAAACTGAAAGTAATTTCAAAAAATATTTCATTTTTCTCAGAAGAATCACAGATATATTTTTGAAAATACCCACTGTTTATGATAAGTTAAGTTGTTATGTCAAAGGTCGAAGTTTAAGTGCAGAAAATATTCGTTCAATGAAAGAATTATGCGATACACCATATTCTGATGATGAGAAAAGTGATCGATTGAACAAAGATAAATTGGATAAAAATATACTCAAATATTTAGAAAAAACTTATGATTCTGATCTTGAGATTTTAGATTATTTAAATTTTTTGAAATTCAGTGAATCAACGATTAGCTTGTGGGTAAAGTTTGATGTAAGGAAAATCAAGGATAATTTAAACTTATTATTGAAAGAATTTGAAGTACAAGAGACTTTCATAAACTGTTTTCATGATTTTATACATGAAGCCTCTTGTGGTCCTCACACATCTATGCCATTCAATCAACAGTTGGATGCTTTTCGGAAAGATATCGAAGTTTTGTGCCATGAGTTGGGAGTTCTGCCTTTTGGTTTGATTCATGTCCAGCAGCAAGATTTTGATGATTCTGACAGCTTAAATGCTGAAGATTTTGAGAATAATAATGCTCACTCAAGTGGATATAATTCAGGCTGCGTTCAAATAAAAGAGGATCAGACTTTATTCCCGAATGAAAACATTGAACACCATTACAGTAAAAAGTTTAAAGAAGTTGCTTTTATAAATTCTGGTTCATATGGAACTGTTATGAAAGTAAAATATAGACATGCCAAATCAAAAGATAAAAAATTTTATGCAATCAAACTGATCCCTTTCTCTGATAAAAGCGAAGATTTTACTATGAAAGAAGTCCATAAAATGGAAAAACTCAAGAACAAAACGTATCTTTTAAAATTAGAAGATTATTGGGTAGAAGAGTTCCATTATATCGAGAAATCTCAAATTAATAATAAATATAAAAATATGCAATCTTTTACTCCGGATATTGAAGTTAATGAACCGAAAACTATGAAAATACTTTTTATTCTCATGGAATATTGTCATAAAACCCTTCAAACATTTTGCGATGAAAGAGATTCCGTTAAATTCGTTCCTAGTTTAGCTTTTGCACACCAATTATTAGAAGGTCTAGAAAACATACACAACGAGAATTTAGTTCACGGAGACTTAGCTTCACGAAATATATTTATGCGTTATGAAGCAGGAAAACTTAATGTGAAAATTGGAGACTTTGGTCTAATGAACTCAATGAAGGTTCCCATAGAATCAAAGAAAAATTTTAACGATGATTTGTGTGAGATACCTAAATTATTATTCCAACTCTTTTATTTTACAAAAACAAGCAGAGAATTCGTTGAAGCTTACGGTGGTGTGAAAAAAAGCATCCTACCAGTAACCTTTCATTCAGACATTAAAGATGAGAGGTCAGCTCAAATTGGAGATCTGATTTTACGCCTGGCTGCCATTGACTTCAAAAAACAAAACTCAATAACTATCAATGAGATTCGCTCTTCTTTACCGTCATTATAAAGCTGCTGATTAATTGAAGCAAAACTGATAAACTAATTTGAATACTTGAAAAAATTAACTCAAGTTTTAACGTCTAGTTTTATATACAATTAATTATTCATTTCACTGACAAAGACTTCAGCCGAAGTAGAGAGCGGTTGCAATCAATATTTAATAGTGTCTGTGTATTCATGAAATTACATTGAGTATTGCTATAGGTTGGGTGAGGGGATTAGGTAGGGAGTCCACTCACGAGGGGTCACTCAGAGGCCACATACCTAATGTCCCATTAATTGGTTAAATATTTATAAGTTATTTCATGAATCCACAAACACTACCAGTAATTTCACGATTTCACTGTGATATACAATTATAGCTTAATAATTATAATATAATTATTGTATGTACAATTTGTGCCAGAAGTTTGTCCGGTTCTTAACATATATACTTTCACTCAATACACCTTTTTT
>JAQFZT010002681.1:0-10964 GCA_034696325.1 Camisiidae sp. | reverse complement strand
TTAATAAAAGATTTTTTTCTAAACTCATCAACTGTTAGAGTTTGAAATTAAACAAAATATTTGTGACTTGAGTTGAGCACTAAATCATTGATAACTCAGTTAATTTGTTTTACTTTTTCAGCCTATCAGCTAACGTGAATTTTCCATATTAGAGTACATATGCAGATATTTCTAACAAATTTCCATTAATTCTCCGAAAATTAATAATTGAATTAAAGCGCGAGTCAAAAATATTTGCCATTCTATAGATAGACAATGATCTCATTCTAATAATCTGAATGACATGAATTAACAATGCTATTCACGTCTTATAAAGAGGCTTAAAAATTAAATTTAAACCTCTTTATTCAGTGAAAATCTTTTAGAAAACTTAATGGCAATAATATGCCAAAGCTATTCAATTAATGCTTAGATCTTCTTCAGGGCTTCAAAGCTATTAAAGTCGAAATAATGATCTATTGATTTTTTAAACGACTAAAATTCCAAAAATTTTCTGAACAATATCGAGTTCTCATCAGCGCGTTATTAATATTAGTTCCAAATATATGGCAAAAACTCTAATTTGTTTTTAAGGATTAAAAAATATCAAATAATAAAACGAATACATTTTTTATGCCTGAAAAATATAAATGATAGATATACAGGGTGTCCCAAAGTCTGGAACCAGTGGCGATTTTAAAATTTGACGAGAACCAGGAACTGCTTCGCAGTGTGCAAAGAAACTGGAAATATCGTATCCAGACATGTTTTGAGTTAGATGGTGGACATTTCGAACAAATAATGTAAATCTGTACTGTTTGTGAAACTGAAATTAAAAACTTTTGAATTGCCATTGGTTCCAGACTTTTGGGATACCCTGTAGAAAGGGTAGAATTGGAGATTAAGCTCATTAAACTTGAGAAACTTGAGTTTCTAATGGAAGGACCATATTATAAAGTGTTATAAAGTATTTGTTTACCCACAAAAAAAATTCAATAAAGAGACTGAAAAAGCGACTCTATTCGGTTTCGTAGCTCTCGGCGAGTGGAAGGTATCAGGAAAAGTTAGTTTAGATTATGCCAATTGGTTGAGAAAAGGGATCATCAATTTGAAGCCACATCAAGATTGTGCATATTATTGCTGCGCTAATACCTCATTACGTCCAGCTCAGTCATGCGGAATATGTTGGTGCTACCGGGTGTTGACCCTCCCCATCGACTTGAAAAAGTACCTTTGGTCCCCTTTGAGAAAATTTGACCCTCCAATGAAAAAAATTGAATTCATACTAAATCTGTGGGACTTTTTCTATAAAAAAAAATATTAAATCAAAAACATTCAAAAAAGTTCAAAGATCTGTTCAGGTTAATTAAAAAAATTTATCAGGAAAACCCTTAAGTAAGAAGTTGAAGATTAAAAGTACACAGCTTATTTTAAAACTTATTTTAACTTTACTCATTTGATTAATAATTTTACTTATAATTAATATTGTCTTGAAAAAAAATCTGAAAGGCAAAAATTAAGAAAATAATTTGGCAGAAAAATTTGTTTTTCCAAAAAATAGTCTCTCAAAACCACATAGTTTTGATCCTCCCTCTTGAATTTGAAATTTTTGCAATTTGCGCTCCCCACTGGACTGAGCCCATTCCGCATCTCTGATGCAGCTTCTTGTTGGTTATGAAAAATTAAAATACATGATCTTTTTATATTTATAAAACTTGCAATTATTTCAAATCAATCTCACATTGAGAAAAAGTTTAGTTTATTTTCATAGACTTATTCCCATCAATCAATATTCTCTTGAGAGAAAAAAGTACTCAAAAACTATTTAATAATTAAGTTTTCAATCCTAAGTTAACTGAAATATGAAAGAGTCAGAAAAATCTTTTTTATCAGTTCTCACTTTAACTAGAAATCGCTTACCAATGAATGATTGAGAAAAATTTTATCGATCTTAAGATTTCATTCAACAGTTTAAATTGATTTAAAAAAAGGCAAACAAATAAATAAATAAACGATTTTAACTATTGAACGAAATCTGAAGTTCACTAGAATTTTCCTCAGATATAATGTCTCATAACTCATTCATAGCTCTTTTTAATTGAAATGAAAGCTGAGTTCAGTCTCTGATTAAAAGGATTTTTCTAACTCTTTGATATATCAGTTAATTTAGTTTTGAAAATTAAATGCATTTTTAAAAATGTTTAATTATGACACCTTTTCTAAAGTTATTTAAATTTTATTCGAAGTCTGATTCTGGGGACAGTTCAATACGTGAATGAGCCTCAACATAAGGCTATACTAATTGGTGTCATTTCTTCTTTTACAAGTGAGAAGAAGTTGTGTTTAGATGATGAAAGTCGTTTCACACCCTTTTCAAGTAATATTGATTGGATTTTTAATACAGTATCGTTCGTAATTGTTAATCCATAAGAAAAGCGTTGTAATGTAATTCCAATGGAGAAAATCCCTAAAGTATGTTTTCTTACAAAATAAACTATGCAAAAACGTTTAGCTTTATTTTGTAAGAAAGCATGCTTAAGGGATTTTCTCCATTGGAATTACATTAAAATGCTTTTCTTATGGGCAAACAATTAATATCGATATTGTACATTCAATTAAATTTACAAAATTTAATATTAAATTATTCATTATATACTGTCTTTTACGCTAAAAGTTATTGATTTCTCATACTTTGCTTTCTTTAAATACATTAAAATTTTCATTTTCTCAATTAATTTAAGTTTAATATCTATGAAGTTAACAGACAATCACAACATCACATGTTTTTCTCATAAAAGATCTTTCTTTGAATTAAACAAATAAGTTCCGGCCATAAACTGGACACCTTATACTTGAAGTTTATATCAAAATTTTTAGGCTTTCATTACATTATTCATAATATCACTATTTAAAAAAATTAATTTCAAAATAAAAGCTGAAAATGACATAAAATTGAATAGAGGCTTAGGAAGAAACAAACATTCAATTATGTAATCATTAATGTACAGTTAATCCTTTAAAAAAATGATTCATTCAAATACTTCGAAATTCTAAGATGTAGTAAGTCTTTAAGAGTTTTTTCACCAAATATATAATAAGAAATTCTAGTCTTCTGGTTCTGTAGTATTACTAATTCTTTAGAGAATTTGAGATCAAACTCTCTGCAAATATATTCAATCAAATAAAGAGCTTATAAGCAAAACCCATGTCAAGACGAAAGGGTAAGAAAAAAATTTCTTAAATTGTAAAGAGAACTGAAAAATCCAAAAACCAAGTCTTATATGATTAAGAATTATAAGATTTGATTTTGATTTGAATTCATTTAATTTTGAACTGAATATTTTTCTATCAAAATAAAAGCTTTAACACGAGAGTCAAACATTTACAGAAAGTTTAAACTACCATAACTGGAACCTCCAATTATTCTAGAGATAAAATCCGAATTATCAAAAATAATGAAATTTTTATAATTATTGATTATTTTATTTTGAATCATTAGTCTTTAAATCACATTCATATAAAAGCTTTATTTTTTATCCTTTTATTTCTTTTTACTTTTTAAGCATATTTTTAAAGCCTTTGATGTATTTCGTAAGTTGATTGACCATAAATTCAAAACATCGGTTTACGATCAACAAAAAAAGCCCAACAAATAAAAGACGAACAAAAATGCTTAACAAAAACGCTTAACAAAAATAACCGAAAAATAAAAGCAAAGAAAAAACTCGATAGTTTTGAAAGTTTTCACTAATGTATGTCTCATATCAAGTATTATTGTTAGTCTCTTGTGACTCGTGATTCGTTATAAAAAGTACACAATAAATCTATTTATTTTCTTTTAAGCCATGAAGAGTTACAGATTTACTAGAAAACGTTCGGCCAAGAAGTCAATTAAATTTATTTATTTTATATTTATGTTTTCACTGAATAATAAAGGGGTTTTAAGTAAAACAATTTGAATTTTAAAATCTTTAAAAATCTAATTTCAAAGAATACTATCATAAATTAGCATTTAAATTGAAGTGTTGAAGATTTACTTAACGATTAATAAGGCTTGTGCAATAAGTAAATTTACATTTTTCAAAGCGCTCGCGCTTACATTCTATTTAAGACTAAATTGAAAGCTGTAGGTCACGGAAGGGTGTTAGCGCCATACAAATTATAAAAATTTTACTTCAATACATATATTTTTGCTTTAGATTAATTTTCATTTAAATGTGTTTTGTACTTTTCATTTTATTTAGAAAATTAAAAATGTAAATTTACTTCTTGCATAAGCCTTATTTCAATGCTATCAAACAGCAGTTCATTCATATGTTAGAAATTTTATTATTCATATTTCTAATATATGAGAAGACACCCATTCAAGTTATGCTCAAAAAGTAGAGTAATTTTCTCTATAATTCAAACCAATTTATGAAACGATTAATAAGTTTTTATTTTTAGAAAATAAGAGATCAATATCGATACATTATTCGAATAAAAAGTGTTCAGAGAATTTTAGACAAAAAAAATAATAAATTCAGAAATTGAAGACAAATTTAAAACTTTTCTATTCATAATGCAATTTAAATATTGTGTAAAATAAAGATAATGTTTGTTATGATTTAGGTCACTAAAACTTAAAATTTTGAATTTGAAAGTTTTCTAATAGATTTGGTGCCTCAATGTATTATTGCGTGTATTATTACATGTGTTATACGGGATCGGAAATAATGATTTTCCAGGGGTCTACAGCAAAAACTATAAAAGATAGAGCAAATCCAATTGCATATTCGGATTCAACTTTCAAAAATACATTAAAAAAGTTGATGTTCAAAAAACCTAATAGAAGCGAAGAGTTAATTTTCTTCATAACATAGCTATCTGTTTGAGAGCCACAGCCACTCAACAGTTACTTAATGAAAATGGAATCAATTTTTAGGACAAAGATTCCTGAAATAAAGCTCAAGGCTCTCACACTAATTTTTGAAATAAAGCTTTTCAATGTATTTTTGAACGTAGAATCTGAATATGCAATTGGGTTTGCTCTATGTTTTACATTTTTGCTGTAGATCCCTGGAAAATCATTATTTCCGACCCTGTACATCAAATGTGTCTTTACCAACGCTAAGTATCAGTAATATTTTTGTTGAAAGAATTTTCAATGTAATGCAAAACTTCTGGTCTGATGAACGCAATAAAATCTATTAAATTTATTAATTAAAAACGAATTGAATTAAAGCAGAAATATTTACTCGATTATTATTCAATGCTTTCACGGAATTTTACGCTTAAAATCTATAAGATAGACTTATTGAAGGCTAGCTCTTATCATTAAACAATAAATACCAAAAATTTAAATAAAAGCAATTTTTTCGGGCAAAATATTTTAGAAACTAAATGTAAATTTGAATAAGTTTTTGTAAATGGTTTTTCGATAAATAAGTAAATTCACAAAAGTCATATGATAACTATCAACAATTTACTTAAAATAGATTGAATGATGAACTAACTTGAGCTTATTCTGTATTGAATTGAAATTTATGATAAACTTGCAAAATGGGTATTTCGATACTTCAGAGTAATTCATTATTGCATTCAGAGTAGTGATGGAGTATTTGAGAAATTTTCTAAATGATGAGAAACTTTCTAGAATTTGTTCGTTATATATTTATGGCAGATTCATACAAAACCATTATATTTTGATAATTTGATAAACTTTTAAAAAGAAATACTCCATTTCGCATAAATAAAACAAGACTCAATCAGTATTATATATAATGAAATTGAAATAAGAGTTAATATTTTCATACTATTTGGACATTGGTTTCTTTGTTGAAATTGAACTTCAAATTTTTCATATTCAATGAAATTGAACCATATCAAAATTTTTAAAGTAAACAAAACAAAATTCTAAAATCCTCTGTAATATAAATATTTATAAGATTATTTGTGTTCAACTATTCATAAACATCCAAAATTCAAAATAAATTCCGAACAAATACTTGAAATATATGAACCTCCCATCAAATTCTTAATTGTTTAAATATTGTAATTTTGAATAAACCTGTCATATGTGTGTTGAGGCAGTCATAGGAATCTATAGACACTCATACTTTTTTCATATTTTGCTTTAAACGTAATTTATTGAGTCTTAATTATGTTGTAATAAAGTTTGGATATGAGTTCACATATGAAAAATCCGAAAATTTTTTACTTTCAATAATTATTTGCCATAAAACATAACGTGTACTTAAACTTTAAACGCGTTTTACTCAAAACAGTGTTTTCGTCTATATATCTCTATGACTGCACTCCAGTCATATGAGGTTTAAAAGATAGTTTAACTAAACTTTATTTATCATTCGAAATCGTGTTACAGTTAAGCTTTTTTTCGGTATCTATTTTATAGCAAAGGTTAATAAAGCATTCAAACGTTGATATATTTTATTCATTAAACTTATATATAAATATGAATATGTTTGGGCAAAATATACATTTCGAAACAATTGTAAAAACATAAAAGGCTTTACTGGATACTTCTGGCCTTTCAAAAGTTCATTAGTTTCAAGTTAGTAATCAAGTCATAGTTTTTCCAAACACTTATCATTAAGAAAATTCAGTCGTAAATCAGAGTAAACTTTATTAACAAACTTTAAAGCATGAGTTTTTGATTATCAAAATAAGGTAAATAAATACATAATTTAGTAATAATTCAAAAATTGTAAACTGTGACCTATATTACAATATTGTTAAAATTTGAATATTATTTAAATGATTTAAAAGTTTTGCTGATTTCTAGAGAAAAACCTTTGGACATCGAAAAACTTACAAAATTTATTTCTCAATTCTAATAAAAATTCTGTTTTGAATTAGAAACTGTGCCTATTCTCAAAACACAAGAACTATTGCATGAAGTATTTGATGATTAAAGTAAGAAAATAGAAAATTTTAACTAAAAGTCTATATTAAATGTGAAAAAGAGAGAACTCAAAATATTTTTCTAAACACTCAGTATATACAAAATTATCAATTTAAATTCCTAACAAACTAAGCAAAAATTTTGAATTTGAATTATTATATGAAAATAAAACTTAAGTTTTAGCTACAAATTCATTCAATTTTATATTGAATTTTTATTTATAGTTTTAGTTAAATTGAAAAAAGTTTTCCCTAACAATTAATCACAAGTTTAAAAACTTTTATTTGAGTCAAGTTTTATCAAAGTATGGAAGTATTACTTAAACTCATTTTTATTATAAAGAAAATCAAGTGTGAGTTGAGCCCTTTTCGCATTTAAACAAATGTACATTTGCCTGAAATATTCATATATGATATTGATTAATGAATACTTAAGATAAATAAGAGAAAGTTGTTCACATTAGTGAGTCATTGTTAATGAATAAGATAAAATTAATAAATAAGAGATAGTGACCGGCTATGCACACATTCTACTTGACACTCCTCATGAGGTTCTGGCAGGCTTTCTATCAAATTTTTCGTATCCCGAAAAATATTTTGTTGACTGAAAAACCAAACAACAAAATAAAACATTGATTTATTTTGCATACAAAATACCTAAATATTTGTTAATTTGAGAAAATTTTCTTTTCAGAACTCTTTTAGAGTTTTAATCCCCATTATAATCTCATAGAGTTTTATTAAGGAGTGACAAGTATTTCCGATCTCTAGCATCAATACTTAGATAGAAATGAGAAAATATAAACTAGTTTTTGTTATTAAAAAAGTAAAATCGCTTTTCTGATCAATATGACGGTATACACTTATTGAAGATATTGTATCAGATCATGAGATGTTTTTCATCTTCAGGAATATTTGAGTAATTTTATTCAACAAACACTAAAAAATAAAGTACCACTACTTATCTTAGTATATGAAGCTCTAAGTCTCATAGGATTCATATATGTAGAGGGCTACACTTCGTTTCATCCAAATTCATTTCGTCCAAAAACCTGTTTTACTACCCTAAGAGTGAATTGAGCCCTGAATGTAATAATGAGTAACTCTGAAGCTTTGAAATACCCATTTTACAAGTTTATCATTTGAATATAGAATAAACTCAAGTCAATTCATCATAATAATAAGTTTATTATTCTTTTGTGTATCATTGATTTTCAATCACTGAAGACATTAAAGCCATTCATTAATCATGTTATTGAATAAATTAATGATATTTAAGATATATGTTAAACCGTATGTTTTATGACTAATACTATTTTTTAGATCTCATAAGACTTAAGTCTTTATATTATTGAAAGACTACCAAAATGTACAGGTACTCCAGTAAAGTTATGCAGAGATCCCTTCAGATATTTAATATTTGATATTTAAGATATATGAAAAACTTATTTCAGGTTTTATTGTTTAAATATTTATTTTAATATCATTATATCTGTGAGAGTTTGATCACAGAAATTTGTGAGAGAAATCTGTCTAGTTTTGTCCTTAGGGATAGCTTTGGTATTAGTTTTCAAAGAGAAAACAAAAGTTATTTCATATTTATTCAACTCACAAATTGAATTTCAATCCAATTTCTTTATAGTTTAGTTAATTTTCGAGTTTGAAAATGGGATATTTTTTTAGATTAAATAATTTACGGAATTGAAAACAGGGTTTAATTTGGACGAAATGAATTCGGAAGACGTGAATTTGGATGAAACAAAGTTCTCCCAATGTAGACAAATTGGAAAATACGGAAGAGAGAGAGCAAAATTGAAGTGATATAGTTGAAGGTTACTCTGACTGATATTAAAAATCTATATAAAATGACTTGAAATCCTATGAGAATGCAGTATTTTCTCGATTAAGATCTCAATAATATATGTGATCATGAGATCAACTTTGCTCACAGTCAATATGTATTCAATTTTTAGTAAACATGAATATTCTCTCTATTTCTTGATCTGAAAAGTAAAAATATATTTTCTCTGAATTATATGATTATATGAATAGCACAATGAGTGGTCATTTATAAGAGACTTGTTATTTTTCTTGAATAAATAATGTTTTCATCAAATAAATGATGACTATTATCATTAAGCTTGTTATACCTCCATTTACCTTTCATAAAGAGTTTATAAAATATCAGGTGACCAGACGTTCAGGAATGACAGACTCTATTGTGTGTCCCGGGGATGATGTTTTGTTGGCATTAAGGTGTGCCCGATTCAAGCTCAAGCAGTCAAATATTTAAATATCATTCAACCAATTAATGGGATTTAACTTTGTATAAATTGTAAATTAAAGACTGTAAAGTCAAATGAAATTTACATTGAAAGAGCCATTTTTGAAAAAAATCAAAGAATTTAATTATAGACCAACTCTATAACAAAAGCTTTAATTATCTATCATTAAGTGATATTAAGAAGAAAAGAAATATTAAGTGTCCACAAATTTTTATTGCAGGAAGACTTCAACCAATTGAACTATTTTGTAAATTTACATAATAAGTGATGTTCACATATAAACTTTCATGTGATGTGAATATTTTGTTATGTTGTTTCTTATGTTTTGAATATAAGAAATATTTATATATTTTGGATAAATGGAATCGCTTGGATGATAGAATAGTTGAAGTGGGTATTTGTTTTTCAATTTTTCAAATGTTTTCGTCTCACAAAATGTTTATTTTATAATTTTTCAGAAAATGTCCTTTACTCCGCTCTGGCGTTTTTGTCAAGGAATCAGATCGACAAGACCTGTCACCCTATAATATGTCCATTCGTCTAGAAATTAATTAATACTGTAATTGAATTCCGTTTTCCATTGATCATCCATTAGTTTGATTGATAAAACTGACTTATATATGAAGGTCATGAGTAAAAAAATCAATAAGGCATAACTAGAAATAAATTGAGATAAATCACTTTTTTCAACAACAAAAAAGTAAAAATGTGAAATGTTATTTGTCCTCAAATTTGTTAGCATTTTTCCGAAAATATTATTATTGGGGTGCATTCAAGTTTGCCTTTACTTACCATCTACTGTATTGCTCAAAGTTATTGAAGAATAATACAAATAAACAAATTTTTTGTCCTATTTTATATCAATCGATATCAAAGTTTGACTCAGCCTTTAATCTTTAAAAATCCATATTAAATAGCAAATATCTAATGTAAATAATAAATAATAAATGAGTGGAATAAATGTAAATAATAAATGAGTGGATGTGGGAAGAGAGGTGTAATTTTAGTGAATATGGCTATTGTACTGACTGGAACACAATTCTGAAATTATGAAACTCGTGTTTTGTGATAAGTGCTCCACAAAGTGTATTAAATGCATTAGAATTTTAAACTTTTAAAAATTTGACGCATTTAATTTAACTTTTAATTTACTATAGTTTTTAAGCAATTGAAAAATTTACTTAATATGAGTAATTTTACAAAACACGAGTTTTATAATTCCAGAATTCTGTTCTACTTTGTACAGTATTCATCAATAAAAGTATTTCTTTTAAGTATTGAGAACTTAATCATTTATAAAAATTAGTTTTTTATCTCAATTATTTAAGTTTGAGATAAAATATCATAACTTAATGATCCAAACCTTCCTTTAAAATGAATAAATAAAACAATTATTTATTAGGAATAGAAATTTACTATGATTTGATCTGATACAAATTTATTAATAAATAAATACTTAGTCACTAAAATTATTTCTTTATTATCTAATATTCTAAAATAAAATTTATACTCAAATTTTAACTTTAAATGTATGACTAATTTAATTTTGAGTATTTTCACAGTAATACTTACGATCGTTAGGCAAAGAGCTTAAATTTCCTCTTCTCTTTCTCAGGCCACAAATTTATGAAAATCTTTTTGGAAAAGTTCATTTTTAATTAAATTATTTTCAAATGTTTGATTTAATGCTTTATTTGTTTTTTATTATATCAAAACTGCGAAAACGGGAGCACTTCGTTTGATCAAAATTCAAATGATCAAAATTCATTTGATCAAAATTCACTTCATCAAAATTCA
>JAQFZT010002680.1:0-10965 GCA_034696325.1 Camisiidae sp. | reverse complement strand
CAATTTTGCATAAATAAATCATTCAATTTAGTGGTTAAGAATAGTGTCATCAATTATTTTCTTTAAGCTGTTGTAACACATTGTTTGACTGATAAAAATAAGTAAAAATTGTTTATTAGTCAACATAAGATTGTAATTCATTTTTCTGACTGCAATTCTTTGCATATTAATTGTCATTGCATTGCAATTTCGTGTTTGTTATGAATTCAATGTTTCTCTATTCAAATGCTGTATCGATATTTTGCATTCAATGAACAAAATCACAAATTAAGTCAAACTAAAAGAATTCAACGTTTGTTCACTGTTTTCTATTCAGTAATGAAGTATAGAATAACTATAGGAATAGAATAAGCTTAGACTCTATTCCTTAAAGTTTGAAAACTACAAGTTATTTAGGACATCGAAATGTTGAATTTAGTACTATTTTGATTTTTCTTTTCACAAATCATATGAGAAAGTTTCTCCATCACTTACTCGAGCACATTAGGAATCGATTTTTATAAAGAAAAAATCAATGAAATAGTTTGACTGCAGATTGTGTTAACGTTTAATTTCAGAACATGATAACAAGATTTTAAAAATAATTCATCATTTAAGTGATCGTGAATGTAAATAAATGAATAAATCACAATCTAATAGTAAAAGTTAACTTTATTTTATTCCCTTTAAATTAAATTTTTGGTGTCGAATGACTTGATTTGTTGGAAAAAGTATCAAATTTTCTGTTGAAGCTCTTCTTGATATTTGATTTGAAGCATATGACAAAATTGATAAGCTTTGTGTCACTTTAAAATGCGAAACTATTCGAAAAGATTGATCTAATATAATAAAACTTTTTATTTACTAAGAGATAAGATGAGTTTCTTGATAGAAAATTGAGCAAAAAAGTTGAGTAAGAGAATAGAGGAGTGTCAGCTGCTTCATAGATGAAACCTATTTATGTTAGTTCTTTACAAAGTTTTGTTATTGATAGATGTACAGTATCTTCAGATTTGTGACGTTAAACAGCATGCTGTGCAAGAGCACAAACAAGGAATGCATTATTGGGTTTTTGCTCAACAGCTTTCAATAAAAGTTGCTTTTTTCTCTTTTTTCTTCTGGTGTAGAGCTTTGGACGAGTCAGCACTTAGTGCACACTCAGCATATTCTTGGGCTAACAATTCTGTATGCACTGCCGAAGAGCAGATGCCTGTTTATTCTGCAACAGAAGACTTGTTAAGTTGGTGTAAAAACGTTACTAAAGGTTGTCATGGAGTAAAAGTAACGAATATGACTACTTCGTGGCGAAATGGAATGGCTTTCTGTGCAATTATTCATCATTTCAGGCCTGATCTCATTGATTTCAGTACACTATCGCCTTCGGACATAAGAGGCAATTGTAAAAAGGCTTTCAATGCGGCAGCAATTCTAGGAATTCCTAAACTTATAGAACCTTCAGATATGGTTATGCTGGACGTTCCCGACAAACTGTCGGTTATGACCTATTTATATCAATTAAGAGCTCATTTTACGGGACAAATGATGCAATTGCAACAAATCGGTGACACTGCTAAAGATTCCATGTATACTATTGGAGAACAAGACAGTGATAATGAAGACAATGAACAGGAATCTGATGACATTTCAGACTCGGAAAACATATACGAAGAGCTTAATCAAAATGACAAAATCAAAGCTAATATAAATGAAGACACGGCACAAGACAACTCTGCTCACGCCAATGCCATCGATAACGCGGCTTTCAATATGAATGATGAAAGTGAAACCAATGCTTCTTCAATTCAAAGAAGACAAATAGTTACCAATTCAAGTGAGTCCAGTTCGAGTCAGGCAACGTCTCCATCGCCTACATATCAGAATAGAAAAGAAAGATTTTCATTCTCTAAATTAAGAAATGGAAAGTTGCGTGAACTACAAAAATTGCTTTCAACTTCTTTTGATAATAAAGAAAAAGAGAACTCAAACGTTAATAATACATCAGTGCTTTCATCAGAAGAGAGGCCAAAGTTAATGACAAGGAAACAGCTTTTATATCCTTTTGACTCTGACAGTGAAGAAGAAATTGAATTGACTCATAATAATGAGAACAAATGTATTAAATATTAACTATTTGTTGAAAAATGCGATAACTATATCATAAGATATAATTTGTATTTATTTTTGTTACTATTTTAGCACAAAATTCTTCCGAAACAAGTACTCCTTCACATACAGACAGTGACGAACATTCAAATAAATCGCAACGCAATGGAATTCGAGAGCCAATAAGAAAGCCTATACAATACGCTTATAAGAAACCTCCGGTCTCTCCCTCTTCATCTTCATCGTCATCCTCTTCTCCTTCGACTTCATCTCGACGTTTAAATAATGAATATTCAATCACTGGCGGTTCAATGCATTCAGGCCTCTATCGTATGGCAGAACCGGTTGAATTAGCTCCGGGTCTATTAGATCTCTCACCTTCGAAGGCAATGAGACTGCAAAGGGCTCATTCGGCTCCCACCGGTCATTCATTTCTTGTCGATCCTCGAAGAGTAACTTTTTAATGACTCCTTACCCTAAATATATTGATTTTTACATTAAACTCTTATCCTATTCGTAGCGCCCATTATCGAGACAGGAAGAGCTTAAAGAGAGAGCTCGCAAATTACTAGAAGAAGCGCGTAAAGAGGCGCAAACCAATAGAAATACTCATCAACCTGTTCGGCAAATGACTAAAGTATATTATCTAATAAAACAAACAAACAATAAAGCCTTTTATGAGCTAATATTGGCCTTTATTTTCCATAATAGCAAGAAGAAGAGAGGCAGAGGCAGTTACGAGAGAGAGCGAGAAAACTAATAGCCGAAGCGCGTCAAGGCATCACAAATGCCATCCCGTGGACCAGTTTGGACTCACCCACAACTCACAACTTTAATAATAATAACAATAATATTAATGAAAACGGCAATAATTACAGCAATTATAACTTAAATACAGCCAATGCCATAAACAATGCTAATTTGAACAATAATAATAAAATTTGGTCTCGTAGAGGTATTACTCCTGTTTTATACACATTTTGTCGATGTTTCAACTGTTGTTAAGTCGGCATTGCGTTAGTACAGTCAAACCCGTCACATTAAACGGGGTTGACTGTACTCACTCTGTTAACTCAGTCCAAAGTTTGCAAGACATGCAAAAGTTTAGTAAAAGTTTATATCAAGACAGAAAAAGAGTAAAGTAACTCAATTTCCACTTAACAATAGTAATCACAATTGTTTTAAACTTAATTGATTGCCTGAACTGATTTCTCGCACATTTAGTTTTGATTAATTTGATAATTGACTAATTGTTTTGCAAATATAGTTATTGCATGAGTTGATGTGTTTGTTTTGCACTTCCATTAATAGGAAAAGTACGGCATTTTAATTTCTACCAATTCGATAAGTCAAATGGTGAGAATCCATTGAATTTAATTCTAATTTCTAGTTCTCTACTATTTTTTCTTCAGTTTTTATTATTTTTTTTTAAAAATTAATCATATTTTCAGAATTAGAAGTGAACGGAAACGACGACGAAGTGGACAATAGAGTGTCAACAGTTGACAATTTGAATAACATAAACACCAAACAAATATCTCAACCGTCTTCATATGTTTCCAATGAAATCAACGATTTAGAACGAGAAGAAGAACAAATAGATAGAGAGGCGGCTTCTCTTGAAAAACGATTGCGAAAAGTTATGGAAAAAGGTAGGCATCAGTTTCTTATTCATTATTGCTTTTAAATTCAATTAAATAAAACGGTTTATGTTTTGTTTAACATATTCCTAATGTTTAAAAAACATTTTCCGCAACATTTCTTACAAAACTTATTATAATATTAAAAGATCAATACTAGACGTTTAGATATCTTTGACAATAATGTAAAACTTGTGATTAATTCTCTAGAACTTTGATTTAATTTGAAATTATTGTGATAATAGAGATATTGAACAGTCTCTAATTAAGATTTTGAATGTTTTAAGTTTGTCTTTAACTATGATTGAATTAGTTTTACGATAAAACCTTTTTCTAATAGTAGTTATGATTTGTATTCAAAAGGTGGCAGCAAGAGTGAAGAGGAACGATTGATGCAGAAGTGGTTCATTTTAGTTAATAAGCGAAACGCTCTCATACGAAGACAAATGCAACTCAATATTTTGTAAGATTTACTAATTTCTTAAGCTTTTCTTTTTTAAATCAAATTCAAATCATAAGTTTCAAAGTCTTAAACCCAGATTCACGAGGTTTTAACTTTCTTTAAATATGATCCTCAGACTTGGTATAAAATATATTTTTCTGTTTACGAATTATTATAACTTCAAAACTATAACTTTTTAGTGCATTTCTACGAATCGCTGGAATACTTCTTACTCTTTCTCAATGTAAATCTGATTCAAAGTATCCAAATATTATAGTTGAATAGCATTGAAAACTTTAGATTAGATTTTGTACAAACTTTTTATTTTTAAGTGAACCATAGAATTATAGCAATAGATGCCTCAAAATTTAAAGCTTTAATGAACAACATTTTGCAATTAGAGTTTTATTCGAAAGCTTGTCTAACTGTATACATGAATGAATGAACACATCTCTAAAAATAGTGACTTAGATTTGTTGTCGAGAATATGCATTAGAGGTGCCGAACATAACAACACAACTTTACTTCATCTCTAATTGATTGGGATTAGCTTTTATAGGGTCTTTTCATTCATAGTTTGTAACTATAGAACATTCCTATTTTAGGCCAACTCATTAGTGCTTCCTCTGTGGCCATTATAATCTTCTTTTACTAAATCCTTCATCCCTATGGAACTCAATATACGTGTTCACTCGTCTCTCTCTCTCTCTCTCTCTCCCTCCCTCTCTCGTCTCTCTCTCGTCTCTCTCTCGTCTCTCTCTCGTCTCTCTCTCGTCTCTCTCTCGTCTCTCTCTCGTCTCTCTCTCTCTCTAATCAAACAAAACAAAATAAAGTTGAAGTTTTTAAAGCTAGAGTACAGACCCTTAACATGACTTCAATTCAAGTAAATGTTGAAATACTATTTTGAAACATTTCCACACAATAGTTATATATTGATTAATTAGGTTTACATCCTCTTTATATTTTTGCAATTTAGATGATTCGCAATCATAAGCAGATTTTCAGTAAATTTAAATAGTTATTGAATATAATTATTGTGAAAATGAATAATACATAGAAAATGACTTATCTTTGAACTGAGAACTTGTATTATGAATGAATATTTAAGTTAAAATTTGGTGATAAAACATAGTGTTAAATTGAATTGGGAATTTGTGTGGAAAATAGGAAATAGTTTGTTAAAAGTTAGTGCTATTCCTTGTGGAAATTGCAATGTGTATGACCTTCGCGCACCTGGACTTCTTTCCTTTAACTGTAGGGCGAGTCAGAAATAAATTGGCACTTTCGCCAGACAGCATTGCGCCAGTGTTTCGCCTCGAGCATAAAAAAAGCTGACGTGTAACAAATAATTATTTATGTTTAGACTAAATCAAAGATAGCTTCAACTGAGTGAGAACTTGCATTCCATAAAATTTCTCACATTCCGTACTTTCTAAAATTGATTAATAGATTTGATCAAATATTTTGTGCATAATTTGCATTGTTTTGAATATAAACGCAATTAAAAATAAGTGCATTCAGAGAAAAGCTTCGAACATGATTTACATGAAAATTTGAGTCTCAGAGCTTTAATGACTATTTGCTTTCAGTGTTATTTATTGATATACAAACTTGAAAACTTTAGTTCTATTAACTCAACTAATGGTGACTTTACTGTTATTGTGCTTTTTTGGCATTTATGGAAAGGTTAGGTATTGAATGCAAATATGACAGCACTGACAGCAGTGCACTATTTTTATTAGTCATATTATTTGCATTATCCCTTTTGCCATAATATTATGCATGCATTGAACCGAATTTTATTGCTTTTCATTCTTTTGGTTACTTCAAAAATACTTAAGAAAGGCGTGAAGTTTTTGTCATGAATAGATTTTTACTATAACGTGTCACTCATTTGGCCAAAAGATTCTTTTTCAATCGAAAGATGTTTTCAGTTGGGACTGCATTTCACTAAAGTTATGTCCCTTCATGTTGTCGAACAGATCCTACTTTACTGTACTATTTCTACTATTTCTCTGCACTGACTGAGTAAAAATCTATTCACAGTTGAGGAACACATTCCTAAAATTTTTTTTCATAGCTTTGCTTTCGTAAAAGAGGATAACTATAAATTCCAAAACTAATTTAAAAATATATACAGGAATGACAATTGAACAGCAATTTTGACAAACAATAAATAGATAAATCGGTTAGTGTTGGAAACATAGATAAAACTGAAAAGATTTTGGTAGAGATTCGGCATTCATTACTTGATTCAAGTTAATCATTATTATTAAATGACTACTTTTGATAATGGAATGAGCTTTTAAGTAAGGCTATGGAACACGCTGTAGGGACGCTGTTTGACACCCTTCATATTGAGAACTGATCAGTTGGAAAATCGACGTTCCTGTAGGTCTTTGCTATAACTATGGGGTGGTCCTCACTTCTACACTTTTCATACAGCATTTTATTCATGAAATCAGTTGTGGCCCATTTTGACCTTCAAGTTTCAATTTCTTATAGCCATTGTGTCCAATACTTACCTGTTAAATATTTAGTGGTTCCAAAGCTTAGTCGTCAACAATACCGCTGACAGACATTCATCTGATTTGAGATTTTTGATGCAGTTCTTGTTTTGGGCTCGAAATTAGAAACTGTATTCTAGTTCTGTCACACTTAACATCTAGATTTGTAATGTGAAAAGAAATGCAATCAACCGTAAATTGAAGGGATTTCTCTCTTTCATTATATGCCAGCATGAAATTGCAAGCTCACTACCAAACCGCCCATACAGTTAACTAAGTTTCACTGTCACAAAGGTGGTGGTGGTCTGCGCTTTGATCTTTATAATTCTTTATTTTCTATTCAAATATAGCTTCAAATCTAATACCAATATCAATATGTCACTTATATCACCAATAGGTCTGCCTTTCCTTTAGATTCTACTTCTGATTGATATGCAAATCAAGTAAAAAATAATATCAGATTCTATTTAAGCGATTTTCAGTCCACAATATTTTAACCATAACTCACTCATACAAACAAATTGTCAAGTTTTTCAATATATTTATTTAATTCCTTTTCCAATTATTTTTTCAAATTTTGAAAGCTTTTCCTCATTACATATATTTATCTGAATTTTCAAGTTTTAGCCGAATTTATTATTGAAACTTTGAATACAAGCTTTCAGCTATTAGTGGTGAAAATTAATGAACATCTCATTTGTCTTAATACTTCTTGATTGCTTTCACGCTTACGATTACAGGGTTAGAAACTTGGACACGAGTTCCGTGAACTCGATTACCTCCTCATGAACTTTTTTTTATGTCCGATGAGTGATTTCAAATGAAAAGAAATTTATGATGAAATAAATACCTTATATAAGAATATTGTTAATTGAAAAAAGTGATTAAAATTATATAAATTGATTACTTTTGAACTTAGAAATGAAGAGATTTAAAAGAAAAATGTTTTTGATGCATAGCTGCACAATAAATGTATATTTTAATGAATTTGATACGAATGTGACTAAAACTAGAGTAAAACTAATATGAAATTGTTGTTTATTTATTTAGGGAGAAAGAGGCAGATATGGAGAGAAGATTTGAATTGCTAAATAAGGAATTGCGATCAATTCTTGCAATTGAAGGTAGGTTTGCAATTGACATGTTTCTGTTATTTTGTTTTGATCTAAAAAAGCTTCACATATAAACATTCGTGACTGTTTTGTCAAAAAGACTCTATAATATTACATGTTAAGGACAATGGGTTGTGAACATAATTATATTGGCTCTGTATTGCCTGATAGCTATTTTTCGAGCTCATAATAACCTATTCGACTCTCATGCGAAAGTATAAGCTTAAATTGGTAACATTGCAGGCTTTCAAATGAAAGCTTTGCTTCTCGTATATACTGCTGCAGAAGTTCTCTCTTCATTCTTGATTCTTTTTGGCCTCCCTATGATAAGCGGCTTAAGAGAACATTAGCGCTCAGCCTCGCTCTGTGCCTGACGAAACCAAATTGCCAAAAACGTATACAGTATATGCCATGCTATGCATACTCACTCTCAATCTACTTCTCTTATTCGTTTGCTTTACTTAAATAATGTTTGTGTACTTTATGTGTATCAAAATTTTATATACGAATCCCCGACTGATAACTTATATTTTTATATCTTTTATTTAGTTATTACAATATTTACTTCTACTACTATTACCAACTTTCATATCAATATGTATTCAAACTCTAATATTCTTTTCGTTTCTATCCATTATTCAGATCTATGTTTGTTTAGTATTTCAATCTTTTTCCATTTTATTTCTATTTTTTATGCATCTCTGCTTCCATTGATTCTATGTTTCAATTGAATATTTAACTCTTGTGTCAAATCAAAGCGACGCTTCTTTTCAAAGAATATTCTATTGATTTTTATAAAATATAATATCGACAGATCGTTAGTCTAACTCGTAAGACAAATAACTTGAGGCTATTTAGACCAAAGCTGTCTTATGTTAAAGATTTACTTTAAGCAATTACTTTCTCAAAAAATTATAATTTTATTTTAGTATATCTTGAGTGATATCTTTTTGAAGCCTATTTTAGTAGAGAATATTACGTATCATAAGTTATATAGAGTTGATTCGTTTCTAGCATTTCTAATTTTCAGAAGACTTGTTTAGTTTTCATAATTAAATTTCTGCAATTCATCATTTTAGAACTGATTTTATCTTTAGCTCTTTAACAACGAATCGTGAAATTATTAGTGGATAATAACTCGTAATTTATATTTCCAGTTGAACGCAATATTCCAATCATTTTTAAAAAATACCTAAAATTTTGGTCTTGAAGCATATTTTCAGCTCCATATTTATCATTGAATTTGTTTAAAAAATTGTGAATTTCGTCAGAAAGCTTTTTGTAAGCTTGACATGAGCTTTCTTTTTAAGCCAATTCAATTAATATAAGTGGTATTGAGAAATTTGATACCAATCTTATTATAAAACCTCAGTTTAATTTATTTTTTACATCCAAAATGTTTCCAAATGCAAAAATCCAAATTTTTTACATATATTTTACTATTTTGTGTGATTATGAAAATGTCTTTCTATTTTAGACTATAATACCTCATGATATTTATAGTTTCAGATCTCAGATTAAGTTTATGAACTATAATTACAAATAATATGAATAAAATTTGAATATGGCATTCAAATACTGTACACAATTTAATTGCAAATTAAGATCACGCAAAATACATTCCTTGCCTTAACACATGTATTCACTTTATAATTGAACAAAGAATTCATCAAATTTTCATGAGCGTTGCCATTGATATGCTTGAAATACTTTTAGAAAATATTAATAGCTTTATGAAACACAACCAGTTTTGAAAAAATACAATGTTATACATAATTTGACGAATGAAAACGATATAAGTTGTGAATAGATTATACAGATATAAGAGATGAAGTAAATTATTAGAAAGAGATTTGAAAATAGCTTATATACATATTGTGTACATAAAAGTGTAAAACAAGATTGAATTATCAAAACAACATATATCTTGATAATACTGCATGAAAGTATTTATGACACGTTTAGCACCTCTTCCTTCTGATTAAAGCGCTCCGCAGGCGATCCTAACTGTTGTTAGATTATTGTTAGACTTAGTTGTCTCACTCGGCATTTTATTCATCTAGAGTCACAGGTTGAAAATTTGTGTCCCGCCCAGTAGTGATCCATCAGTTGAAAATATGACAGGTTATACATGTAATCTTGTTTAGTTAGTATTGGCCCATATTATAGCTATTGACGATAGGAATGCCAAATCGCTAAATTAAACCATCCATCAATGCATCCATCAATGAATAGCTAAAAAATGGTTGATAGCATTCGCTTGTGATATCATTAACACATAGATAACGAATAGACTCTTGTAATAACATTATTGCCAAAAGCCATTTCATATTTCAACATTCAAAACATTCATGATTCGCAGTTAAGAATTTGATTTTTTCTTTATCTCTTCTTTATTTCTCGTTTAACATATAGATTGGCAAAAGACCGAAAGCCAGAAACAGCGTGAAAAATTGCTTCTGGAAGAGCTCGTGACAATTGTTAATAAAAGAGATGAGTTGGTGCAACATCTCGATACTCAAGAGAAAGCGTAAGTTTAAGAGTTGTTTGTTTTTATTTCAGACGTTTCTTGTTTGGGATGTCTTTGAGTTGGTGTCAACTTTTAGCTCTTATTTTCTAGACATTCACAGCGGGATTCATTTCCTGTGATTGCTCTTCACTAACTCTAAAGCCTAACTCTGGCCTAATCTGTAACGGGTTTTATTTTTAAGAAGTTTTGACTTCTTTCTAAAATGTTTTTATTTTAGTCAAAGTATTTACGTTTTAGTGCTTAAGAAAATGTTTATTTTGAAACACAATCCACGATCAGCTCGATCTTCTTCTAATGTCAATCAGAGGTCAATGCTATTAATGCTATTAATTTGGAGAATGTGAATGGATATGTAGGAAAAAATGATAATCTATAATATTCTATATAAAGATGCCTGGGATGAACTCTGATCTCAATATAATTTGTTAACATGATTTGATGTGTGTGACAACAGACCCCCCTTTGTCTAAATGACCAGCTTTTAGGTTTTCCCAAATGCAGTGTCGGTAATATTTTGCGCTTGAATTTGGTTTGAATTTTGTTATTATAAGGAAAAGTTGAACTGCACACAGGTGTGTATTGCCTTGTATAGCCTGTGTAGTGTCTATGGAACCATTACATGAGTATATAGTTCAACCCCCCAGTGTTTAAC
>JAQFZT010002679.1:0-10966 GCA_034696325.1 Camisiidae sp. | reverse complement strand
AAACTCCAACTTCAAGAACTCAAAGCCCTTCTAAAGCTACTGAAATTCAGACTTCGGGAACTCAAAGTCCTACTAAAACTCCGAGAACTAAAAGCCCAACTAAAGCCACTGAAACTCAGACTTCAGGAACTCAAAGTCCTACTAAAGATGCTAAAACTCCGACTTCAGGAACTCAAAGTCCTACTAGAACTCCGAGAACTCAAAGCCCTACTAAAGCTACTGAAACTCCGATTTCGGGAACACAAAGTCCTACTAAAGATACTAAAACTACGACTTCAAGAGCTCAAAGCCCTACTAGAACTCCGAGAACTCAAAGCCCTACTAAAGGTACTGAAACTCCTTCAAAGCCATTGTCATCACAAGTTATTGAAACTTCAATAAAAAGTACAATAGCGAAGAAAATTCCCAAAAAGGAGTCGATAAATGATAAAGAAGTGGCTAAAGATAATGTTGAAAAAGAAATACTTGAAGATAGTAATAAAAAGAGTAGAATTCATGATATAACTAAAGAAAGCAATGAGGAAAGCCTTGTTTTCTCAATTGATTCGAAAACTCAGTCACAAGTTTCGACATCACTCGTTAAAACTACTTTAGAGACGGTGATCACATCGACAGGTGAAGTAACTTTGAGAGCTTCGAGTGCTTTACAATCAATGGCTGATGCGATGAAATCGGGTGAACTTAATTTAGCGACTGGTACTTATACAGTGCCGTCCACTGGAGAGGCCATTTCTATATCAGAAGCATTGCGAAGAAATATTTTGCAATCTCAAGAAATTTCATTGCCTGAAAAAGAGAGTGGAGTTCATAAATACACAATTTCGGGAGCTTTCAATTGGCTGTACGTGAAGGATAGCGATAAGTTCAAAGAGCCTCAAACTGGAGAACTGATATCTTTTGAGGATTTGATTAAAAAGGGTTACATAGATATGGATGCAGTTATATATGATGCCGTTGAAGGCAATACTAAGACAACAAAACAAGCCATTGAAGAGGGAAGGATTGACTCTAAAACAGGCAATTTAATTGATACGAGAACTAAGAAAAAGATTTCAATAACTGAGGCCACAAAGTTAGGTCTAATGGCCGTAATCGGAGCCCCTGTTGTTGCAGGAAAATCAGTTAGTGATGCAATGGTTAAAGCAATAAGTAGTAAAAGTAAAACAAGTCAAACTTCAGTAAGTACTGAAACATCTCCTCCAAAACCAAAAAGACGAACTGCTTCTATAAAATCTCAAACTGAGGTTAACAATGAAGAGATAAGTACATCTACAACTGTGACCACTTCTGACTTAAGAACATATACTGAGGTGAGAAAAGAAAGGAATGATTCTTTTGCTCGAAATAGAAATAGCTATTCAATTGTTTATGAAAAATGTTTTATCTGTTGGCACGACTCCTCCTCTTTGATTAATTCAATTAACGATCTCTCGGTGTTTGGCGGGTTCGTCAACTAACGCCTTAATGACGCTAACTTTAATTGATATTATATGTATTATCGCTCGCAATGTATTAGTTGATCTTTGAAAAAAGCTTAGAATATCTGCGATGCAAATGCTAGCAAAAGCTCTGCAAAATTCTTGTCTGCAATGCTTGCCTGCGCTTCTCTCAAATTTGCACTTATTTTCACACTTTCTAAACATTATATATAGGCAGCAATTATGGAAAAGTTTAATCTTTGTGAAGATGGTATTCAAAAGCTTAACACATGGCTCACTGATGTTGAACAAAATTTGGCTAATTTGGGAACAGTCAGAGAGCAAACTGAAGAACTCAAGAAGCAAATAAAGCTGTGTGAGGTATGTTTGGTTTAGAACGAGATCAACAAAATTTTTAATTTTCTCTCGAAGCTTATTATTTATATATATTATTGAATGATTTTTTAGGAAATTAATAAAGATTTAGAATCACATCAGCGTCAAGTGGCGACAACATTGGACTACTCGCATGTGATTGCACAACAAGGCGCTGATTTCATGAATAAGGAGGACATAACGCGTGTCCTCAAAAGTACCGATGCTTTGAAAAAGAGATACGAATCAGCGTGTGATCATTCCGATAGATTGTTACGTCGACTCACATCCAGTTATGAAGAGCTCAATAAATTCAGGAGTGAATTGTCAACTTTTAAGAAATGGCTGGAGAGCGCTCAACGCTCTTTAGTTGATAAAGAAAAAGCATTAAAGGCTGGCAAAGACATGACCGACTCATTTAGAGAGCTGACTAATGACGTGATCGCACATCAGGCAGACCTACGCTTTATATCAATGGCATCTCAAAGATTTATAGACGAAGCAAAAGATTACTTGTCTTCACTGAATGAGTTCCGACTGACACTTCCGCGTCGTTTGGGACAGATCGAATCGTCTGAATTTCAACTTAAATCAGAAGTTTCTGAAGTCAGCAAAGATTATTACGACCTTTTGGATCGTGTTAATACACTCAATGATCGTATGAGTGGTTTGAGTGACAAACAGCGCAACTTTGCTGAGGCATATGAAAAAGCGAGCCGTTGGCTGAATGAGGCCAAGAAAAACGCAAAACGCATTCTCGATGAACAAGTGGCAGCTGAACCGCGAGCTATTCAAGACCAATTGGATAGAGTCAGATCATTGAATAATGATGTTATGAGTCAGGGAAGACTTATTGATAATGCCGTACATGCCGGTCGATCACTACTTGAAAACTTGGAGCAAATCGGAGTCTCTGCTTCTGAGAGACGACCGATTGAAGACAATATCAAACAATTGGATAGTGATTACAAAGATTTAGTCAAAAATCTCAGTGACAGAGAAAGAAAATTAGATGTGGCTCTACTTCAAGCCGGAAAATTTCAAGACGCTTTGGCAGCAGTTGAGAAATGGTTGAGCGATACTGAAGAAATGGTAGCCAATCAAAAGCCATTATCCGCGGACTATAACGTAGTTAAGGCTCAATTGCAAGAACAGAAATTCCTCAAAAAGTTAATACTCGACCGTCAAAACAGTATGTTATCGTTGGCTAATATGGGTAAAGATCTCATGAAAAACTTGGACTCTAGCGAAAGAGCTCCCATTGAAAGACAACTCAATGACCTGACCCGTAGATTCGATAAATTGGTGACAACTTGTAATGATAGAATGGATGCTCTCGAACAGACTCTACCGATCGCGAGAGCATTCGCTGAAAAAATAGGACCACTTCAAGAATGGCTCGAAGCGTCTGAACGAAAACTTAATCAATTAGCTTCGACAATACCCACCGATCAGGACCGCATTCGAAGACGTATTGCAGAACATCGAGCACTGCATCAAGATATTATCGCACATAAGCGGGACTTCGAAGAGTTGACTGAAATCGCACAAAACCTGATGAGTTTGGTTGGAGACGATGAGGCACAGGTTGTTGTTGACCGATTACAAGAAGTCACTGATAAATACGCCAAATTAGTCGAAGATAGTGTTGCTTTAGGACAACTGCTTAATGAGTCTCACGAAGAACTCGGAAGTTTTGTGTTGAGCTTTGAAGACTTGCTCGCATGGATTCAAGAAATGGAATCACGATTGAGTCGATTCAGAATATTGAGTATTTTTGTTGATAAACTCAAAGAACAACTCGAAGAGTTGACAGAACTTTCAGAAGAGATCAATAGTCATCAAAAACAAGTGTCAGATATAGTACAGTCTGGCAAAGAGATAATGAAACATTCTTCAGGCGATGACTCGATTTTCATTAAGGAAAAACTGGATTCATTGCAATCCAAGTTCAGTGAACTGACTCATAAAGCTTCAGACAAACTAATGCAGGCTCAAGAAGCACTTCCAATCGCCCAGAATTTCCATTCGGCTCATAATAAGCTGAATGCATGGATGGATGACGCGGAACGAGCTCTTAAAAACCTCGGATCCATGAATCTTAACCTTCAAGAAACAACTATTCAACGATTAGAGGCACAAATTGCAGAATACAGACCGTTATTAGAAACTATTAATCATTTGGGACCACAATTGGGTCAGATATCTCCAGGTCAGGGGGCGGCCACTGTTGAAGGCTTTGTGACTCGAGCCACTCGAAGATTTGATGCCATTTGTGAACAAATACAACGAAAGGCTGAACGCATCCAATTATCCAAACAGCGAAACAATGAAGTAATCGGTGATATTGAAGAGTTACTCGACTGGTTCCGAGACGCTGAAAGACAACTTTTAGAAGCAGAACCAATAACACCAAATCCGGACGCTTTGGCAATCCTTCTAAAAGAAACCAAAGCACTCAATGATGATATAAACAGCCAAAAGGGTCGCGTTAGAGATGTTTTGACAAATGCCAAAAAATTGATGCGCGAATCTTCTGGTGACGACTTGGCTCATGTTAGAGATAAGGCGGAAGACCTAAAAGAATTGGCAAATCATGTCTCACAGCTTTGTCAAGACAGACTGAGTGCTTTAGAACAAGCACTTCCATTGGCTGAACACTTCTTTGAAGCGCACGCAGATCTGTGTCAATGGTTAGATGAAGCCGAAGCAGAGGCACAAACACTCGGAAAGCCAGCTATTCATGCGTCACAAATCAAGAGACAACAAGATAGGACCGAAGCATTACTTCAATCGGTTGCAGAACATAAACCACTCGTTGATAGACTTAATAAAACCGGTGCAGCGCTGATGAAATTGATATATGAAGAAGACGCGCGTAAAGTCAAACAATTGATCGATAGTGACAACAATCGATACAATGCATTGAGAAATATATTGCGAGAACAACAAAACGCACTCGAGGCTGCACTTCAGGCTACCTCACAGTTTGCCGACAAATTGGACGGAATGTTGAATGCTTTGAGTAATACAGCCGATCAACTCAAGAATGCAGAACCTATTGCTGCACATCCAGAAAGAATTCAAGAGCAAATCATTGATAACAACGCGATTATAAATGATTTAGAGAAGAGAGCGGGAGCTATCGATGCCATTAAATCAGCCGCAAAGGATGTCATTCTTAAAGCAGGCAAAAGCGATGAGCCGGCGATTAAAGAAATTAAAAAGAAATTGAATAAACTCAATGACTTGTGGGATGAGGTCCAGAAAAATTCCAAATCTCGTGGTCGTTCTCTAGACGATGCTTTGAAAGTGGCCGAAAGATTCTGGGATGAGCTCAATGGTGTGATGAAAGCTTTGAGAGAACTACAGGACACTCTCAATAATCAAGAGCCACCGGCAGCTGAGCCGAGTGCTATTCAACAACAACAGGACACTTTGCAAGAGATCAAACAAGATATCGATCACACAAAACCAGAGGTCGATCACTGCAAACAAACGGGTAAAAATCTTATGCAACTCTGCGGTGAACCCGACAAACCAGAAGTCAAAAAACATATCGAAGATCTTGACAATGCGTGGGATAATGTGACCTCATTGTACGCCAAACGAGAACAGAATCTTATTGACGCCATGGAAAAGGCAATGAATTTCCACGAAATGCTTCAGAACCTATTAGAGTTTCTCGATAGAGCCGAAGAAAAGTTTGCTGGTTTGGGTCCGATTGCATCAGACATCGATGCAGTGAAGAAACAAATCAGAGAACTGAAAGATTTCAAATCAGAAGTGGATCCACATATGATAGAAGTCGAAGCTCTGAATAGACAGGCTCATGAACTACTAGAGCGCGTATCACCAGATCAGGCCAGATCTATTCGCGGACCACTCAATGAAATTAATCGTCGTTGGGATGATTTGCTCAAAGGAATAGTTGACAGACAAACAGATTTAGAGCACGCATTGCTAAAACTCGGACAATTCCAACACGCACTCAATGAATTCTTGGCATGGATTACAAAGACTGAGAAAACTCTCGATGAGATGCGACCAGTATTTGGTGATCCGCAAGTCATTGAAATAGAATTGGCTAAACATAAAGTGTTAATGAATGACATTCACGCACATCAAACAAGTGTAGACACACTTAACATTGCAGGAAAGCAACTGATGGCGAGCGAACGCGGAACTGAAAACGCCAGAGCCACTCAAACCAAACTCAATGATCTGAACTCTCGTTGGCAACAATTGCAAGACAAGGCATCTCAAAGACAACGAGAGCTCGAGGGAGCACTTAAAGAGGCGCAAGCATTCAATCAAGAAATTCAAGACCTATTGATGTGGTTAAGCGATATTGATGGACAACTGGTCTCATCGAAACCTGTTGGAGGTCTTCCCGAAACTGCAAGAGAGCAACTCAATAGATTTATGGAACTTTACAATGAACTCGAGTCTAATCGACCTAAAGTTGAGTCCGTCTTACAACAGGGACAAGACTACTTGAGACGCTCTACTGAAGGCGCGGCCACTAATTTGCAGCACAATCTTAAAACACTTAAACAAAGATGGGATAATGTCTTGAACAGAGCCAATGATAGGAAGATTAAGTTGGAAATAGCTCTTCGAGAGGCCACTGAATTTCACGAAGCCTTACAAGAGTTTGTTGATTGGCTCACTTCAGCTGAAAAACATTTATCAAACTTACAACCTGTCAGTCGTATAGTTGATAATGTTTTGCAGCAAATCGAAGAACACAAACATTTCCAGAAAGACATAGGAGTACATCGCGAAACAATGCTCAACCTCGACAAGAAGGGAACTCATCTCAAATACTTCAGTCAAAAACAAGATGTGATTCTAATCAAAAACTTATTGGTAAGCGTTCAGCATAGATGGGAAAGAGTTGTATCGAAAGCTGCCGAACGAACTCGAAGTCTTGATCATGGATATAAAGAAGCGAAAGAATTTAGTGACGCCTGGACTGACCTCAACTCATGGCTCGACGAAGCAGAGAAGACATTGGCTTCTATTCAACAAATGGGTAATAATCCGGATGTAATCAAACAAATGCTTTCGCGACACAAAGAATTCCAGCGCGCTTTAGGTGCCAAACAGTCCACATATGACGCAACTATAAAACTCGGCCGAACTCTCAAAGAAAAAGCACCGAAACCTGATGTTCCTGTTCTGCAAGAAATGTTGGACGAACTTAAAAACAAATGGAACTCAGTTTGTAATAAATCAGTTGACAGACAACGAAAATTAGAAGAAGCGCTTCTATATTCAGGTCAATTCAAAGATGCCGTTCAGGCTCTTATTGATTGGTTGGATAAAGCAAAGAAACAATTAGCTATGGATCAACCCGTTCACGGAGATCTCGATACAGTCACTGCTCTGGTTGATCAGCACAAGAGCTTTCAAGAAGACCTCAAGAGTCGTTCCAAGAATTTGCATTCAGTGCGTAAGACCGCAAGTGATCTGTTGCAAACCGCCAATGCAGAGGACGCCCGACATATTAAAGAACAGATGAGTATTTTAGACTCCAAATGGGATGAAGTTTCCCGACTCAGTGAAGAAAAACAGCGCAAATTAGAAGATGCTTTAAGACAAGCGGAACAATTACATAAAGCCGTTCATATGCTTCTTGAATGGCTCTCTGACGCAGAAATGAAACTAAGATTTGCCGGTCCTCTGCCTGAAGATGAGGCCACAACCAGACAACAAATCGCAGAACACGAACGCTTTATGCGGGAAATGTCTCAACAGGAGAAGAATAAAGACTCCACTATTTCATTGGCGCAGGAAATTCTGCAGAAGTGTCATCCGGACGCCTTACCTGTCATTCGACACTGGATTACAATAATTCAGTCGCGATGGGAAGAAGTGTCCGCTTGGGCTCAACAGAGAGAACAACGATTACAAGACCACTTGAGATCATTGAGAGATATTATGGAATTACTCGAAGAACTTCTCGCATGGCTTATCGGCGCTGAGGCTTCACTATTGGCAGCTGAAGCGCAACCTTTGCCCGATGATATACACACTCTCGAACACCTAATAGAAGATCATCAAAGATTTATTGATGACATGACCAGAAGAGAACCTGATGTCGAGAAAGTAGCCAAAGCTTTCTCTACTAAACGACAGCTAACACAACAACAACCGACTAAAGGAGGTCGTGATAGCCGTACTCGAGGTCTGCCTCCACGAACATCTACTCCAACTCGTGGTCATGTAGAGCCAGAAATCAAACATCCGCGAGCGCGAGAACTCATCGAAAAATGGCGTATTGTCTGGAAGTTAGCGATGGAGAGAATGAAACGACTTCAAGACAAACTCAACTACAATAGAGAGCTCGAAAGAATCAAGAACTTTGATTTCGATGAATGGAGACGACGATTCTTGGGATGGATGAACAATAAGAAGGCCCGTATTATGGACTTCTTCAGAAAGCTTGACAAAGACAATGACGGAAAAGTGACAAAAGCAGACTTTATCGATGGCTTCTTAGCTTCAAAATTCCCAACAAGTCGTCTTGAGATGGAACGCGTCGCTGACATATTCGATAGAAATGGTGACGGATATGTAGATCAAAGGGAATGGTTGGACACTCTGAGACCTGACAGAGACAATCAGCCAAAGACTGAATCGGAGATCATTCAGGACGAGGTTCAGCGCCAAGTGGCCCAATGCACTTGTCTTAATAGATACAAAGTATATCAAGTCGGAGAAGGAAAATATAGAGTAAGTTTAGCTCAAACTTGTATACTTGGAGTTGAGATTAACTAAATTTCATTCAATTCAACAGTTCGGTGAATCACAAAAGCTTCGTTTGGTTCGAATTCTTCGCAGTACTGTTATGGTACGCGTCGGCGGCGGTTGGGTATCACTCGACGAATTCTTGGTTAAGAACGACCCCTGTAGAGGTATTCACTCTTTTATATTATAAGTAGTGATGCCATCATTTGTCGCATTTTTTGTGGCATTTGTTCGCATTTCCTTTTAAATTAACAATTATTATGTTTGATGTATTGGAACATGCATTTTGTTGTTCGCATGAAATTATGGCACGTTTTTTGTTTTATTTGATTTATTGCATGTATAGCTAAAGGACGTACAAATGTTGAGCTTCGCGAACAATTTATTTTGGCTGATGGTGTCAGTCAGTCTATGACACCATTCAAATCTAAATCGCCTTTAAAAGACGGCAATATTCCGACCACTGGTCCCATAACTAAGGTTTGTATTATATGGAAACCAATTAATGTTATTAACTTTTTCTTCAACTTATTGTTTTCGCTTTAATTGCTTTGATTATTGAAATGTATTGATGGCCCCAATTCTGTTAGACTAATGATAATTTATTATATTCTAAATGATGAAAACTCTAATACTTTACTAATATTTCTAACACTCTTTACATGAAATATTTAAAGATTGCTTGATTCGAATGGGTATTTGTAGATGTTTGCCTGTTCAGGCCTGTCCTGATCTCGGCATAACATATCGACCTCTGCCCTGCGATTTTTCATCGCGGATACCTATTCCTCTTCATTCATGGGTAAATGGTTTAAACTTGAATAACTTGTCATCTGGTTATCGTTTAGTTTTCTTTTTCTGTTTCTTTTGAGTCGTTTCGTTGAATTGGTCTTAAAATCTGTCTCTTATTTGAAATAAATTTTAATTCTGACACTTTTGCACAGATCCGAGAAAAGAGCGAACGGAGTGTCCCTATGGGTCATCAGCATCACTATCGTTATGGAAATTCTACGAGCGATTATAGTTTCAGTGATCAGGCGGACACCTCTGGTTCTAAATCACGGCCTCGCAGTCGCCTCACTATCGGATGTAAATTCAATTAAATATTTCTTATCCAATAAGACCTTCAATTTAATATGTTTTTTGTGTTTGACAGCAACTGGAAGTAAACCTAACAGTAGACCAGGAAGTCGTCATTCAAGTAGACCTCCGAGTAGAGCAGGAAGTGATATGTCGGTAGAGAGTCTTGAAGGTTACCAACAAAGAAGATCAACACCTACTCGTTCGAAATTAGGTGTTACTGTAAAGAGAACTTCATCTATCGGTCGAACCTCTGCCACTACTAATGGAAATGGAGTTCGCGAGAGATGGAAATAGATATATGTCTTTAAAAATTGCTCTAAAGTGTGAATCTCTCTACACATTCCTCTCTTGATTGAAACAATATTATTACTAATTTATGAAAACATGTCTTATCTAATAGAAGAACATTTTGTTCAACTGATTAATAATATAAATATAACTTAAAATCATTAATGAATTGCCAAATACTTCACATAAAGCTAATGATAATTTGTGAATTGGCATTAGTTTAGCTTTTTTTTAATATCATTCGGAAATTTATATGAATTAATTTGAAGACTAACTACTTAAACGAAATTAATCATTATTAGGAAAAACTATTTTTATCCTTAAAATTAAATCATTAGAGAATCGAATAGTTCTCAATCAGCTTATAGTGTGTTTTAAATGCCAATAACAGTTACATAATTTTTTAAAACCATTTATAACATAAATCTCACGAATGTTTTAAAGAAATGATTTTCAATATATTTTATTTTAACCGACAATAGGGTAGTAAAGCCTAGTTTTACAATTTTTAATAAAATCATTGTATTTAATAACAAATGAAACATATGTTTGGAAATATTAGAAATTTTATAATATAATTAATGATAAATATATGTTAATTAAAGCACACACAACACGTTGAGAGTATGTTTTAACAGTCATAAGGTTTTTCTACATTACTAACTAGTCTTAATAACTACACTATTCTAAACAAATTGTAACATAAAAATATTTTTACGCAAGATATTAAAGGCGAGGGATTTTAAATAATCAATTTGTTTATTCATTCATATCTCATTTCACTCCAAAATAGCTGTCAATTCAACGGAATCCAGAATTGCTTTATAAGAAGAAACAATATAAACAGTGGTATTATTAAATCAATTTTACAAATTTTAAGTTTAAATCATAATTAAACTGAATAACGCGCTTATAAAGTATTGTTACTGTTGTCTGAGATGAAGCCAATTATTGAAGGATTTCTTCAGGATTATCAGAATATACTCTCATTTCATATAACACTGTTATCCTTCTTTGGATATGAGTTTTGAGTCTTTTCGCGATTA
>JAQFZT010002678.1:0-10971 GCA_034696325.1 Camisiidae sp. | reverse complement strand
CAACAGGAGGTGCGGACCTTAAGGTAAGTGTCAAGTGAAACCTCAATCTTTTACCGCTCGCGCTCCGCCTTTACACATTCTACTCAAAAAATATATTGGGCACAGAATGGATAAAACATAGTATTTAAACACATTTTTTTGTTATTAACCTTTCTATGTGTTGTATTTCTCTAAGAATTAAAGTAAACCCCGTTTTATTTGGGTGATTCTGATGAAGGTTCAAACTTTCGATAACACATTCACTGAATCGAAAGTTAAATAATAAACTTTTATTTAAAAGAATTAAAACACTTTAATGATAATTAGAATAAAATATGAATATATATCGTAGGATTAGAATTATAAAGTTCTATCCGAAATGTTATTTCAATGAGAGATAGGACATTGTGTTACGCCGAACTCAACGTGACTAGAATTCCCAAACAGTCCCAAACAGAGAGAGAGAGAGAGAGAGAGAGAGAGAGAGAGAGAGAGAGAATCTGAATTATTAAACAAAAGAATATTTAGAATTATATGAGTAAATAATGGCTTAAGTAGACTTTATATAATATGGTTTAAAGAAGTTTTACATAAAATATTTGTTTAATAGTTTAGAGATTAATTAAGAACACAATAAATATTATTGACATGTAATATAAAGTTTACACATTAAAACATTTTTAAACATTAATACAATGTATTACAATCTTATATTCTTTTCATAACATATAAAATTTAAAGTTTAAAATAAGGTTTAAAAAATGATAATTTGCTCTTAAGCAGAGATAACACACGAATAACCGAATATGTCATTCTTATATATATTTTATAGTTAAAAGAGAGAAATCATATTTAATAAAATACCATTAAGTGTAAATTTCCCACCTTTCACATAACATTTCAAAAAGAAGTGAAAAAGTTTAACATTGAAATCTAAAACAAAGTATCAGTTAACTATAAAATAGAAATAATAATTTAATTAAAGCTTAACTTAAAAGATATATTAATAATTTTAAGCGCTGATTAACAATTGTAATTCTCACCCGATGATATGTCAAGAAAAAGTTATATAAAATATTTTGAAAATTTTTTTTTTGATATTTCTCATGTATGGCAATCATGGAAATCGCTTTCCTGCAACGACCAAAAATATGGTTTTTTGTTGCACATCATGCCGTTGCGCATTTGATTTTCATATACATTTCTCCCTTTAAAGAGCCAATACATTCTACAGTCACATTCAAATGTCATTAAATCAGTTAATATTTCATTTCTTTTATCTATTTGTAGAATCGGACTAAATATTCTTTCGTCTAAAGTTGTAAATTTATTATTCCCTAAATCAATTTTTAACGGTCTTTTAGAGTCAGTGAACGCTCCGATTTCAATAGACGTATCGCTTAATCCATTGTTGCTTAAAAAGATGTATAATGGCTTTTCTGATTTTTGCAAAAAGTCAAATGCATGTTTAGATATGTGACTGATTAGATTGTTATCTAAGTATAAATATGTTAAATTGTTAATTGCACAGAACGCGTAATCACCCACTATTCTAATTTGATTCGAGTTAAATTGCAATACTTGTAGATCATTCTGTAAAATATGAGTGGAATTAAAGGCATGCTCAGGAATTGTTGGTAATTGTGTATAAGTAAGCCAAATTCCCTTAATATGTTTGAGGAAACCCATCGCTGCAATGAGTTCGTTAATATCTTTATTATCGGGTAATTTTGTGCTACCGCTCACTTCTAATGTCACAACTGTATCGACATTACTGGGCGAGAATACGTTTTGCGAAATTTTATTCAAACCTATTGTGTGGTCTAAATTTATCCACTCAAACGTTATATCATGAAATGTTTCGGCTTCTAGTTCAGTAATCGCAGTATTATTCAGAATAAACTTATTGAAGTGTTTTTCTTCTTTTGTTTTCAAATTCTGAGACATTAATTGAAAAATATGCTTCAAATTAATTGTTTGAGATCCACTACATCTTATAGTATTGTTGTCACAAATACAAGGATTTGTTATTTCTTTTGGCGGACATTTTCCACAATCAATTAAAACGAAAAAAGTTATTATATAGTAAGTGAACAAATCTCGTATTATTTCTGAAAAAATTAAAATTTAAATTACATTTTCAAGTGTAGTAGAAGTTTAAAACATATGTAAACTTACGTTTAGTGTACATTTTTTGACTGATTTTTCGACAAATATATTTATGGATATAATGATTATGAAATAGGATTTAAACACATTTATTTATTGCAAATCCATTCCATGTGTTGTATTTCGCTAAGAATTACAGTTAAACACCTTTCCATTGCGTGATTCTGATAACTGTTCAACTATTCGATAACACATTTACTGAATCTCATGTTTTATGAACCAAACCCTTCAGTACACCCCCTCTTTAAAAAAATTTCAAGATTGCCATTTTGTTCAACTATCAAAGTTGAGTAGGATTTGAATTGTTGTTTTCTTTCTAGCTCTTCGAGTCTAAGAGTAATCTATATAAAAAATCTCAAAAACATTCTTCCTCATCAAAATTTCGAAATCGCCATTCTGTTGAGCTGTAAAGACGGTCGAATGGATATTCTATTTCTTTCTTGTGATAGTTTGTAAATACAGTAAATGTAAATATCTATATAATTAATTTTATTTTGTCAGTGTGTGTGTGGGTCCTCAATAATGTAATTTTATTTTGAAGCGCGAGCTATTGTTATATTTTTTGTTTTTGGAGATGTTTTAACGCCATTGTTGTAGATCACGTACAGATTTCAGTTAAGCAAAGATAAGGTTCAAATAATTTATTACACGCGCTAATAATAACAGGACACTTATTCTCATATATTTAATACAAGAAGCTTTTGCTACCGGAAAACTGCTCGTCTATATAATTAATTTTATTTTGTCATTGTGTTTTTGTGTAGAAAATAATGTAATTATATTTTGAAGCGCGAGCTATTGTTGTATTTTTTACTTTTAGAGAAAATCAGACGCCATTATTATAAATCTCGCGCACATTTCAGTTGAGTAAAGATTGAGTTTGAACTGATTTATAGAAACACTAAAAAATAGTGTAAAGCTTATTCCTTTGTGTACGCCACTGGAAGCGTACAAGTAACGGAGTTACCGGAAAAACAGCTATTTATTATTTAAGTTCATTAATACACATTTTTGAATTTCCTATCGCTAAATGATTTTTTTTATTAATTTCAAGAATTTTTAAAAATTCAAGACAAGTTTTATTAAATTTACTTTCAGTGCAAACTTTGGTCTTTATCCAGGGGCTCGAAAGGTACAGAGGGGACAAGAATGACACCAATTAATTCAGATCAATTAGCAGAGTAAATAACATCTACTGCTAAAAGCTTTAAATTATTTATATTACACTCGAAAAACAAAAAGGGAGTCAAGATATCAGAATCAGCTAAATTTTCATAACAAAAATATATCCTGTATAATTACACAAATATAAGTTGGAACTGAAAGTTTCGGGCCTAAAGGCCTTCTGGTGTAGATTTTTTCAAAAAAATTTCTGAGAAAATACTTCACTTATTTATAAGTTTGATCGCCAAAGGAATTAGTTTTCTGACTTATTTTAATATCAAAATCAAATTATTTCGTGAATCAAGTACTAATTTCATGAATAAACACAGATTAATAGTGCCGCAAGTAGAAGCTTTATTATGTAAAAAATTCAATTTTTCGATGAAATGTACTGAATTTTTTAATCATGTATCTAAAAATCGTAAATCAATACAAGATGCAAAATTGGGAAAAAATATGAAAAATTGAATTTGTATTAAATATAATCTAAAATCATGACTTTAAAAAAATTTTTAAAAGTCGTAAATAAGAGTCTCTTTGGAAAAATTTCTCCCGCTTTTCTCCAGTCAAGTGTTGGCAACCCTATATTTGATGATTTGTTGTTGGATTATTCGATGAAATACTATCAATTCAATATTCTAAATATACTATTTTCTCTTTTTTAATCCGATTTTGAGTGTTCATAGAGCAAAATTATGGGCAGGAAATTTTTTTCTCAGAAATATTTTCTCCTAAAACCGCAGATTTTCGGCGCAACCCCCCTCATAATCCAAAAACTCTGAGAATGGCACCCACCCTCGACAAAGCCATTAGCCATCCTTGCTTGCAATAAAACAATGAAAAAACTAGAGGAAGACTCTTAACTCAAAATATAACTCATAATTTTTTCGCTTTAATGATGATTATATTTGTAAAGATCATGACAACAACTATGACTTTTACATCTGAAGTCAATATATTTTCTTTTGAACAGAGTTATGTATGTTTTTCATTCATTTATTATTCTCAAGTTAGACTTCACACCTTTATTAGTTTGAATTAATTCTTATTTTACATTTTAAAGAAACTTTAATTAAATGAATATAAAAGTAAGAATTCATGTAAAAATCAATAATTAAATGCATTAATAGTTATGTAATAATGTCCTTCAAGATATACATACAATCAAATCTGAAAATCCAGTATTTTTTAGATGAATATAAATAGAATAGTTCCATTTATTTCAATAATAATATAATTCAAAAGTGTTGAAAACTTTTATTGCTGACTTATCTTTAAATGATTTAATTTTAAATAGTGGGAAATTAGAAAAAGTTTGTATAATGACACCACTAACCATGTGCAAGTGTAGTGAAGTTGAGTTAGTTTAACCCCTAGAACAAAATTCCTGGTGACGGCTATTCTTTCCAAATTACCTGGAGAATTTCGACATTTTCTTCAAAGTTCAAGGGATAACCTCATTCTAAAGTAACAACACTTGACAATAATGAGTAATTAATGCCTAAACTTGGAAACGATTGCATTTATTTAAAGAATTATGACATTGAGTACATTTAAATATTTGATTATTTTAGTTAAAGCAGCTCATGATATAATAAAAACTTAATAAGCATATTTTATTGATTGTATGCTATTTTCCATAGATTTTTACCTGCAAACAATTATTATTCGAAAATGTTTTCAATAACGAATGAAATAATTCATAATAAACTTAAGTAGTTTTTTTAAAATTGTTTCAATTTCAAGGGAGAGATTACGATCAATAATTGATTGGATAAGAGAATAGACCATACTATTGTGAACTGATTCTTTTATGAAATTCTGTTGATCTTTCCAATTGAGGAATTTAGAATGAGTCAATGCCCAAGAATGTTTAATCGAAAGGATTTCCCCTATACTAGGACGTCTTTCAGGAACTAAATCCATCATCCGTACGATAAGATTTTTCAAATTCTTACACTTTTTGATAAGATTATAAGGCATTTTTTTACATTCATCATTTGACCTGAAATAAAAAGTGTTTATGAAAGTATAATTTTGAAATATAATGCATGCCAAAAGAGAATCGAAAGCGTTCGAAAATAATTTCAATTTTCCATATTAAGAAAGAAACAAGAAACAGTAATACTGATATAAAAGTACTTTTAATACCATGTAATTGAACTCGATAGTCAATTTGATGTAACTTAATTCAAATGGATACTCACATATTGATATTGTATTGAAATTTGATTAAGGAAAAATTATTCAATTAATATGATTTCACTTACCGCACAGATTTTATTTTGAAAATATCTTCCAAAATCACTCCCAGACTATAAACGTCAAACTTTTTATCAATTTTATGATCCTGATGCATTTCATAAGGCCAATATCTTGCCATATCTTTTATCATGGTATCATCAGAATCAAAAATTTCCGAAAGACGAAAGTCTGATATTTTCATTTCTGAATTATTACCTACTCTTTTGATGAGTATATTTGAAGGTCTTAAATCACGGTGTATAATATCCATATCATGTAAATAGTTTACGTTTTCTAAGATTTCAATTGATAAAACAGAATTTATATAGTATCCCATTGGAGTGAACTTATTATTTTCGAATAGACTTTGATCTGATTCAATTTCATTAAGAAGTTCTTTCAACGTAATATCACACAACTCCATTTGTATATAAAGTGTGAATTTCTTCTCCCCATCCTCAATTGATCCTTTCATTTCACAGTTATTCTCAATCCATAAATCATAATATTTAACAATGCGATTGCTAAATATTTCAAGAATTTTCAGTTTCTTCTCAAAAAATTCTTTATCATTATTTATTTGAATTTTTTTAATTGCGTAAAACGTTCCTCTATATTTATCAATTACTTTGAAAACTCTTCCATGATTACCTCTTCCGATTTCTTCTATCTCAATAAATTTCTTTTTATAGTTCCAGTTGCAAATGAATCTGTCATTTATTGGTTCACCGAAATGATAACTTTGTCCAGATGAACATTGAACTGTTTTAGAAATATTTGATACCTGGAAATTGTCTTTGGACAATCTAATTTTTCGAAAAGTGAAATTTTTATTTGAAAATTTAGTGTGGTTTTCAATAAAGTCTCAACCTTTTCGATTCTTCAATTATTGAAGTTCCAGTTTTAATTATAATAATAATGAAACTAACACCAGAAACGAGGAGTCCAATTATAAAAACAACTAACCAAAACGAGTATCCTATAAAGTGTATAATAATCCTATTTTAATTTCATATGAATTTATTTAAGTCATAAAATATCTTTTAACTCATATAAAATTTCATTTTAAATTCTCCAACAAATTCCTCAGTTAAATTCAATTTAGTTTCTCCCCATAATTTCTCGTGGTTCATCATTTCAAAACAATTCGGTCTGTTTTCTGGCTTTTCCTGTGTCATTTCAGTGATTAATTTACAGATATTTGTATATTTGAGTAATGAAGGGACATTTTCTCCATTCTCAAAAGTTCTACATGGACAGTTTATTTTAAAATTGAATTATGATCAATTATTTATGAATTGAAACATACGCGTTAGAATCAATGCAAAGTAATTCTCTGAAAACGATTCCCAAGCTATAGATATCACATTTTATGTTATAAATTTTGCCATTTGAAACTTCTGGTGCAATATACCGATTAGTTCCCAAGTCTTGTGTATTTGATTTATCAAATTCATAAACTTTAGAAATGTCAAAATCAGCTATTTTCACTATGAATCCATTTTTCAATTTCTTTATCAGAATATTTGATGGATTCAAGTCGCGATGCATTATAGGTTGCTTTAACGTATGCAAATAATTGAGGCCTTCTATAATCTGAGAAAAAATCGCTAGCATCTTTTCAAAACAATATGAGTAATTGTTTCTATGTGTCAATGTTTCTTTTAAACCAAAAGATTCCCGAAACGTTTTTAAAGTGTACTCACAGTATTCCATAAGGATGTACAAAAATTTAATTTTTTCAAAATGAAAATTTGATTTGTATTCTTCTCGCCATACATCATAATATTTGACAAGGTAATCACATTTAAAGTTCAATGCAACGGAAGATATTGAGCACATTTTGTTATATTCATCGTTACTTTTTTCACTCATATTCATTTTTTTAACTGCAAATATTTCACCAGTTTTACATAGGGTCACTTTATAAACAGTGCCATAACTGCCATGATCAATTTTTTCCAAAACCTTGAAATCTTTTTTGTATTTACCATTTTCAATTCGAATTTTATTCTGTCTACCCAGCATCTTATGAAATATATACATGTGTTCTTATCAAGATTTGACAATTAAAAAAATTTAAAAATGCGTTAGCTTGGTTCCTTATGATGAAAACAATTCATATGATGTTGCCTAGAACAAAGAGTTTGAATGTAAATGTTTTAAAACTTTAAATCATCATTTCTAAGGCTGGAGACAGGAAAGAGAAAACTTAATTGGATATGCGCTTTATTTTGAATGGACTGAATATCTATAATGAAGGAATTGCTGAGCTCTTGATGTACATGTGAAAATTCAATATGAATTTCAACTTAGCGAAAGCATTTAATTTTCATTGAAGTTATAATAGCTCTGTTGAGAGAAATTTTCGCAAATTAAAACTATTTGGATAAATTTGGACACCTTAAAAATTTTATGGAATGCCTGAGAGCTTGATCAAAACAGTGGGTTGATTGAGGTCAGTAAAGGAAAACTGCAAACGTAAGCGCAGTAAGCCGGAGATCTCAGTTCGAGTCATGATTGATCAGGTAAAATTTAATTATGTCTAATGTAGTGAGGTTTTTATTGGGCTAGAATGATTTTTTTGTCAAATTAAGATTATTCAATTCAGTTCGTTATATTTAAATCGAAACTCGTTCTTTTTCCTTAAAGGGAGTAGTCTCATTTAGTGTTGAACGAGTGTTGAACGCTTGGCTAGATTTTGATGGAAAATAATTCAGGTTAGATAAGGTTACGTTAGGTTAGGTTATCTTAAGTAAATTGAGGTTAAATATCAAAATATATTGAAAATAAGATGGTTGACATCCTAGCTGGCGAAGCTGACTTCAGATGCGCTGGGGTAGTTTGGCACCAAGGCAGAAATCACATGAACCATCTTTGTAGTTAAGTTAGGTGAAAGTTCATATGAGTTTATTCAAGAATTCAAATCTGCTAAGAAAAAATAAGTAAGTCGTTCGACTCGTTTTGATAAGCTTAATAAAATAGCTAAAAAATGTTGTTAGTGGCAGTTTGTATCATTTTATGGCGTTTTAGGGGTTTATACCTATAGTCTGAGGAAGGTTGAAACTAAGCTCCTGATGTCATTTACTTTTCTTGTTGAGCTCTTTCGAAGGATCAAACTCTCGACTCCATAAACCGGAAAAATTCCTTTAATGCTCTAAATCCTATTCATTTTGCATTTCGATACAGAACTTTTTCAGATGTTCGTAGAAATGCACTGAAAAGTTAAGGTTTGAAAGTTTTTCAATATAGTTTTCAATAGGAGAAAGTTTTTTTTAATATAAATAACATTTCATGTCTACTTTTCTGTTGATTAATTCATTCATAGCTTTTAATAAACTTTTGTATTAAATTTAATTTGATTCTATTTCTAATCAAATAATCAAATCATTTCCATAGAAATATTTATTAAACAAGAAAATACGTCATACGATGCATGAGTAGAATATTATGAGTGAACTCAAAAGTTTTGTATTGAAATGCAAAATGAATAGGAACTGTGTGTTGACCGGAATTTTGATAGCAATAAATTAGATTCATGTGATGATACTTTAGAAAAAATTAAAATTTTTTTGGTAAGATTTTATAGAGTATTTTAGTCCTTTTTTGTTTCAATCAATCCTGATTTTAGAATATTATTTTAAGTATCTCTTGAAACTCATTCGCTGTTAGTTGAGATGAGCTTTAGATTTATTGAGATCTATTTCAAATTTTAAATAAGTCTTAATAAATCAACTTAATATTGAATCTTCATAATGATTAATACTATGCCTCTATGAATAAAGAAAAATATTTTCAGTGCAAACTTATCTTTTAATCTCCCGAAAGGATTCCCGAAAATACCTGTTTTCCCTTCCAAATCCAGGAATGGCCAAGGGAGGGGATCAGCTTTCCTACCCCCTGGGTCGGAGATTCTGAAAAAATACTTATGTTCCCCTTATGATATTTTCAAAATAACCCTAAAATTTTGAGAAAAGCCCTATAAAATCCCTTATCCCCCTAAACTGATCGATCTTGGCCATCCCTGTCTTGAATCCCAACCGAATTGAGCTGTTTTCAACTCCCGAATGTGGAAACTCTACTTATAACTGATGCAAAATAATAAAATAAATAATAAAACTTCATTTGAGAAAAATAAACTTTTTTGGAAAACTTTTATAAAACTTAAACTTAACTGAAATAATTTTATTATCATGGATTTCTTTAAAAGCTTCTCTCATAGTTAAGAATTTGTTATGATTATCAAGTATTGTTCAAGAGTTTCAGGTGAGCTTAGATTGTTGTTTTTAACATTGTTGTTTTAGATTGGTGTTTATTGGGTGACCTTAAAATACAAGAGGCTTAATTTTATTCTGCTTCTTAAGTTAAATCTGAAATAAGTAAACATGGACCCTTTCGATCTCACAACCTTTCCTAGTTCTTAACACTCGGTTGTACCCATGTTATTTTTTGGGTTGAGTTTTATGGGTTTCACTGATGTTTCTCAGGGGGCTTTCAAGTCCTGAAAGTTGTCAATTTCTCAATGAAATTTTTAAAAATCATTTATATATATTCAAAGATTCAAAATTTGAAGTAAAACTTACTTGAATATTAATATCTCCTGTAGTCAACACAAAAGAAAAAGTTTTGGAAATATCAATTTATTATATAACTTATTGCATTTAATGTTTATGTTTATATCAGCTTTATTATGACTGGCTTTTTTGCATTAACTTTCTTTTTAACAAACAGACATAACAGATTTCGTTCTCAAGGGACTTATCTCTAGTTTATTTTATCTCATTTCTTATTGTCTCAATTAATTGAGCGAATAGATTAAATAAAGGTAATCCTAGAAAAAAGAAACCTCAAAATTAATTTTTATTCACAAACTCAATATCAGTATTGTTTTATTTTTTTAAAATCTTAAATATCAACAAAAGAAATGGTGATATCTTCAAAGAAAAGAGGAATAAATATTTTCATATTTTATTGAGTTTGAATTGAATATAAAAATGATAATCATTTTAGCAATTTATCATTCATGAGGATATATTATCATGAGCATATTGTATCTATACCACATATAATATGATGTAAATGAATAAATGGTATGATCTGATGAAAACAATGAGACCACTCGACTTATGCACCAATCAACGAGCAACATGTGTTTGGAAAATCTCAATGTTTTAACGTTGAATAATGTGATAAACGATACGAGTGACAAAATGATAATAAAAAACTGTCTGTTTACGTTTAATATAATATATACTTTGAGTCAGCACATAAAAGAATAAATATCATAAGATTCTTTTATCTAGATATCACGTGTTTAACAAATACAATTTATGCTTCTCGTTTTCCGCCACTTCTTTTTGGTCTGATATTGTTATTGAATTTAACATAATTTGTAATATTTGTAATTCATTTTTC
>JAQFZT010002677.1:0-10972 GCA_034696325.1 Camisiidae sp. | reverse complement strand
TGCTGCTTAACATTAGTTCATTTTAGTAAGTGATGTATTGATTCAAATTAGTTCAACTGAATATTTCAAATACTCGTTCGGTTTTTAATTTAAATTATTATTTTCTATATTTGCAAAAAGCGTGTCCTAAAGACAAATGGGGACTCAATTGTGAAAAGGATTGCGAGTGTAAAAACAATGCCAAATGCGATGCTGTCACTGGTATTTGTACGTGTACTCCAGGCTGGAGAGGACCCAATTGCGACCTTCCCTGTGAAGATGGCTATTTTGGGTTTCATTGTGTCCAAAATTGTCGGTGTGATAATGGAGTTTGTAATCATATCAAGTAATCAAATACAAATTGTTGATTTATTTGTTTCTAATTTTATTAAATTCTGTAATAGTGGCGCCTGTAAATGCTCGCCTGGATATAGGGGTCCACTGTATGTACCATTTTATTAATTTAAATATAAATCTAAACTCTAAGCCATACTTTCATACAGATGCAAAGAAAAATGCTTACCGGGAACTCATGGACATGACTGTACAAATTCATGCAATTGTCAGAATAATGGGACATGTGATCACGTCACAGGTCATTGTCATTGTGCCAAAGGATGGACGGGAGAGGTCTGTACAAAAAGCTGTGCTTTAGAAGGAAAATGGGGAGAAAATTGTGAACATAATTGTGAATGTTTTAATGGCGGAGAATGTCATCCTTCTAATGGTGACTGTATTTGTAAGTCTGGTTATATGGGAGACAAATGCGAAACCCTGTGTCCAACTGGAAGATATGGTTCTAATTGTGAAAAAAAGTGTGAGTGTTTGAATGGAGCCGAGTGTGACACACAAACTGGTCAATGCGTTTGTCCTAATGGTTGGTCCGGTCCTTATTGTGAGAAAAGAATTTGTCCGAACGAGTTATTTGGCGAAAACTGTGAAAATGTTTGTCAATGTAATCTCAATAATAGCATTTCTTGTCATCCCTGGACAGGTATTCAATTAAAAAATATATTAATTCAAAATAATCAATAAAATGTATGAATTGTTCATTTTAGGAATCTGTATGTGTAAACCCGTGAGTTTCTCTTTTTCCCATTACTTAATCGGTTAACTCTGTTTATGTATCAAATAATTTAATTGATCGATTATTATTCTAAGGGATACACTGGAGAATACTGTCACAGGCAATGCGCACCACCAACTTATGGCCAAAATTGTAATAAAGTGTGTGACTGTCAAAATGGAGCTCTTTGTCATCACGTCACAGGTTTTACTTATCAATTATTACTTTCCATTCTTAATATTTCATATAATCAGGTGAATGTCTTTGTGATGCCGGATGGTTGGGCACTAAATGTGAAAAGCCTTGTGTTTCTGGTACATTCGGAATAGGATGTACTCAAAATTGTTCATGTTTTGGAAATATTAAGTGTTCACCACAATCAGGAATGGTTAGGGATTAAGATTTACTCCACAATTAATTATAATTAGTTGAGATCTTTTTATCGATTCATTTTTCACCACTTTAGTGCGTTTGTCCCCCTGGTTACTCAGGGTTGAGATGTGAACGTCCGTGTCCTGCAAATAAGTTTGGGGAGTCGTGTCAACAAAGCTGTTCATGTCAGAATAACGCTGCCTGTGAACCAGTTGATGGTATTTTTCATTTATTATTTTCAATTCATAATTTCAATCATTTCTCTCGACTCAAGTTTATAAGTTTGTGCTGTAATTTAGATTCAATCATATCTTTTGTATTGAACTTTTTATAATCTCTTCAAAAAACTTTATTGAATTTAAGTTTTAAAGTCAATATATATTTCGCAACAGTCAATGTTTATGAGTTGAATGGTTTTACTTTAATTATTTACTCAATTCATTGTTTAGGTTCATGTAATTGTTCAGCTGGTTATACAGGCAAAGATTGCAGGTATGGATAGCATTTCATTATTCAAATATTCTCTTTTCTAACATAAATTATTTCTTCTTTAGTCAGAAGTGTCCGACTGGTATTTATATTGATTCTTCGTTTTGATGTTTTTTGTATTTCAAACATTTTTATCATTAAAGGACACTTTGGTATTAACTGTCAAAATAAGTGTAATTGTAATGATAGGAATACCAAACTTTGTGATCACGTGACAGGTAATTAATTGTTATAAAGTTTGTGCTGTAATTATAATTTATCAAATATTTGTTTTACTATAAGGTGAATGCATATGCAATCATGAATTCTCTGGAGCTCATTGTGAGGTAATTGGAAGTCATTGTCCTAAAGGAAAGTGGGGATCAAAATGTGATAAAGACTGTGCATGTGCTAATGGAATGCCTTGCGATGCTTCCAATGGAAATCTATGCATTTGTGATAGAGGTATCAATAGTCAGATTCACAAACAATCAAATATTTTTATTAATATTTTGTTCTTTTTATCTCTTTATTATTGTCTCTATTTTATAACAGACTAAAAGTAATAGACTATAAATTTCTTATCAGATCTAGAATTTAAAGCTTAAATGATAGACATCTAAAGTTCTCATAACTTAATTCAATTAAATTTTTAATTTTATTAAAATAACATGAAATTAACGCAATTACTGAAAGCCTATATCATTGCATTTATAGGTTGGACTGGACTCACGTGTAGTGAAATCGTAAGATTTATATTATTGATGGTATTTTATAATAATTAATTTAAATTACTTTGAAGTGTACTTCCGGAAAGTTTGGCAAAAACTGTACCGAAAACTGTCCGCTTTGTCATAACACTTTGAAACCATGCCATCACGTGAATGGATTTTGTCTATGCTCACCCGGTATGACAAGTAAACTCGTGGAAACTTAGAATGACACCCGACCCTTCATCCAGAGCGTAAATTTTGACCTTTTGAGTAATTTAACATTAAAATACGATAAAATTTTATAAAACAAAAGGTGTACAATGAGTCTAATTATATGTAAATGAATACAAATGAAGTGTATTCGATTTTAAGTTTCCGTGAGTGCCTCTCTTTTAATCGATTAGCATGTGTTTAATGATCTTAAATGATTTTTATTTAAGGCTTTACTGGTCTTCATTGTGGAGAGGTATGTCATATTCAACACCAAATTCTTCATTCTTATTCATAATGATTTAATTGCTTATTTCAGATCTGTCCTCCGGGTAGATATGGAACAGATTGTGCCAATGAATGCATCTGCTCAAAGAAAGGAGCTGAATGTCATCACATCACAGGTTTGCTAAAACAACATATTTTATTTCAATTTCAAAGTCATTCTAATAAAACTTTTTCACATAACAGGAAAATGCATGTGTTTACCAGGTTTGTGTGCCCTCCAAACAAATATTTAAGATATCATTTGAAATAAATTTTCTAAATTCAACGATAGGATGGAGAGGAGAAATATGTTCAGAACAATGCGATCCCGGCTTTTTTGGTATGGATTGCAGACAAGAGTGTAATTGTTTAAATGGTGGAACGTGTAGAGCAACTGATGGGTACTGCAAATGTGCTCCAGGTTTGTATTGGCTTTTTTCTGGTTCAACAAATAAGTCCTTTTCAACCATTTATTTATTTTCAGGTTTTATGGGAACGCGTTGTTCGGAAATCTGTAAGCAATCAATTCATTTCATTTTACACTTAGAATAGTAATTATTATTAACATATTTTTAAGGCCCCGAAGGATTCTATGGCGACCACTGTTTGTCCTCATGTAAATGTTTGACTTCCAGTCATGTCTGCGATCCTGTGAATGGCTGTGTCTGCAGATATGGTTTGTTATATTGATTTGGATCTCATAAGTAAAATATTTTGATAATTATATATTGAATTATAGGATTCACAGGAGAAAAGTGTGACATTCGTTTGGTTGGTTATAGTATACAAGAAAATGAAAATGAATCAAAGTCTTCAAGCGGTGGTCTTGTTGCAGGAATTTGTGTGACTTGTATTCTGCTTCTCATCGCTGTATTTGTAGTTGTTTATTATAGAAGAAGATTAGAAAATTTGAAACATGAAATGGCTTATGTCACATACACTGCAGAAACAGGTCCTGATCAAAGACATTTCGATAATCCTGTCTATTCCTCAATGCCGGCAACTAATAAAGTGATGAACTTTAACAATAATCTGAATAATACAAAAAGTAATATAGAAAAAGCAAAATTAAACTGCTCTGCAGATGATAGCAGTACTACTGAATTAAATGCTTGTTCTGAAGCCTCTAATAATGTTTACTGTGAAGTCGAAGACAAGAAACTGAAAGACCCCAACTTTAATCCCAATATATATCACAGTATTGAAGATCTCAAACAAATAGTCAATAAGAAAGAGCCGTTTTATGATGAAGTCAAGCGAATTAGTGTTGAAGGTTTACAAACATATAAATTACCGGTAATTTTCGAAAACTAATTTTCATTTATAATTAGGTGAAACCAGTGGTTACGATCATTTACAATACGATAGACCGAGAAATGATATAAAGCCTAATTATCAGAGGCTTGACGTCACCCCAAAAGCTGTCAATAAGCCAAACAATAATTCATGTGAAGCCGCCTCGAGTTCCAAATCATCTAATTCTCAAAATCCTATAGAAAATGATACCTAGTTTTCATTTTAATTCCATTTTTACGTATTTACTTATTTTATATCTTTTCTAAAATTTATTTAAGCATTTTTATTAAATTATATCAATTAATCATTCAGTTCAAAATAATTTTAAAATTGATTTTTTAAAGAGCATTTCCATATTTGTGAATCACATTGTGATAGTTATTAGCATTTAAAACGAGTTTATAAAGTATTTTAAGTATAGTTTCATTAATAGTGTTCAAAATAAATTTCTTATTATTAATTTATACAATTTTCAAATGCTTCTATCAATCATTTACTTTTGATTAGAAAAATATTTCAAGATATTGTATATTAAGTTGAAATAAGTTGAGAAAATTCGAAGCTTTCAAAACTGAAATAAAATGAGATATTTTTTTGACTGCAATAACTCTTTTATTTAAAAATGAGAGAAATTATTTATTTTGATACACAAAGTGTTGATTGAATGGTAAGGTGTGCAACAAAAGGTTTAATAGTAATAAACTTAGTATAACAAAAGAATTTTATTTAATTTTATCATTAGTGGTGATTCGTTTGGTGACGCGTCCGCATAAGAGCCCGCCCGCAAAAATAAATGTTATAAAACTAAATAAAACAAATAAAAAGTAATTCCTTGACGGAGAGGTGGACACCATTTTGAAGACTTCTCCGACACTCTCTGCCGGTGCCACTTGTGCTGCGTATTCAAACATTTCTACTCTTTTACTTAACATAGTCTTACATTCTTCGCTCAATTTAGAAGACGATTCATGTGCTGCTAATAAACAGCTGAGTTGTCGACCGTGACCTTCAAAAGTAAAGTCAATTACTATTGATTGAATTGATTATTGAATTATGAGAGCTTACCTGCGGGTATGTCTGAACAATAATGCTTCAAATCTTGAACGCATACTTTATAAAGCAAAGGATCCGATTGTATGTCAGCTTTTACTTCATTGATTATTCGAGCGATTTGTTTCTTACACGACTCGTCAACTATTTCTTTATTTTGAAACTTTATTTTAAGACATTCTTGAATGTCGAAATCATCGGCACATCTTATTTTAATTTCCTGTTGACAAGACTTGTAGAGAATTGGATCCAATTCGACATTTTGAGCCACTTCTCTGATAACATTAACGACTTCTATTTCACAGGATTGGGACAACTTGTTGAGAACATATTGCTTTTTAAGACATGCGATCACTTTTCCCTCGAGTTGTTCATCTGATTTACGCGATTCAATGATTTGAGCGCAAAACTTCGGAATATCTCTCAGACACGCAGATTTGAGTCTTGGATTTAGACGATAGTCATTGTTCTGTTCGGCTAATCGTTTGATAACTAGTGATCGACACCTTTGATCCATCTGAATGTGGTCGCGATGGTCTCGCAAACAAAAAAGAACATCTTTTAAGTCATTTTTAGTGCAAAACTTGCCGATAGCAGACTTGCAATTAGTCATTAAAGAATAATCAACTGAATTATCATTAAGCTCTATGCGTTCGCGTTTGAATAGCATTCTTTGGCAGGCTTTGCTTAGTTTATGGAGATTTGTCTTTAAACACTCTATGACTTGAGACTCTCCCGGGTTAATATTGGCACAAAATGATTGCCGATCCGAATCACACGCTTTGTCTAAAATCGGATCTAAATTTATGTTTTCACTTCTTTGCAGTAATTCTACGCGTAATTGATTTTTACAGTCTGGAGATATGCGAAACTTATGACGATTAGACATCGTGTCGTTGAATACAATACTACTTAAACACGAGACCACATCAAATTTGGTTTTAACAGCTCTGCAATAGTTTAAAACATCACTTTTACACGACTCTTTGAACTTAAAACTAAATCTAAAGTCTTTCAACGAAAGCAATTGAAAGTGTTCAATAGCTATTCGACATTTATGGTGTCGTTTGACTCCCGCCTTATTTTTATTAAGTATTAAGCACTCCATAACGTCTCCCTGATCTTCATCTTTGTCAAGAGCATCACTACAGACTTCTTTAATAGCAGGAGCACATGCTTTTTGTAGTGGATAATTCAGTTCTAAGTGTTCACTTTCCTCTTCTGTGAAGTTCCCGATCGCTAATTGACATTTTTTATCTAACTGTTGATACTTGTCTTGAAGACATTCCATTTCAGAACCCTTTTTCACATTCATTTCATCTTCACTGCAATATTTAGCCAAATCTTGAAGACACGGCTCTTCAATATAAGGCAAAAGGTCTACACTTATGGCTCTTTGTTTCATAACACGTCTTATGTCAAAAAGACACTGACGATTGAGTCTAACATTTTCTTTCGGATGATATGCATATCTATATAAACATGACAAAACACTCGGACCTCTTTCAGGGTCCATATGATCGGGTTTATCAAACCAATCGCTCTTTGCGTGACAGTGTTTGACTGCGTCGTCATGACAAGACCTATAAAGAGGTGCATCCAATTGAAAATCTCTCACCACAAAGTATTGAATTTGCAAGAGAGAGTCACGACAGTCTTCGCTCATATGATTGGAATCGATGTGATCCATAAGACACGATAGAACTCTTCCTTCACCCGGCTGTACATCTTTGCATAAATTATCGACTGGAGTCTGACACGACTCTTGCAATACAGGGTCTACTCTCCAGTCCTCTCCAACATTCGCTTCTTTAAGTAGGTCTTCAAGAGCTCTTTTGCACTGTTCAGAGATTTGTCCCTTTTTAGCACCTCTTCTTCTCGATCTCTTCGCGTGATTCATTAGACAGTGAAGTGTTTTTCCTCCAACTTCTAAACGCGAACAAAAGCTTTGAATATCACTGAAAATATCAATAAATTAAATGATTATTTGAAATTTAAGACCAAAATTATAAAATAGAAACCTATCGCACGCAGAAACCAGATCTGGAGTCAAGTTATAGTTTTCGAGCAAATTCTTGCGATGAGACAACATTTCACTCTTACATTCTGTGGCCACCTGTAAGTTCTTATTCAAAGCATTTTCAAGACATAACAAGATCTGCGCGAGACGTATCTCTTTCTGATCTGAAGTGTCTTCACGACAATGATATGCTTTGATATCACTTCTGCAGGCTTTGGCCAATCCGTGGGCCACTTTGTAGTCGTGAACCGCTAACATTTCTCGTTGAAATAATTTTTCACGACATTCTCGGCTCAGATCTCTTTCCAATTTGTGTCTCATAAGACACCGGTAAACCTTTCCTTCTCCTGATTGAATGCGATGACAGAATCGTTCTCTATCTTCACGACACGCAAAATATAGAGACCGATCGAGATGGAAGTCATCGCTCTGTAACTCAGCGATTCTTAAAATCTGATGTTTGCACTTGACTGACAACTTATTCATTGACTTCTCGAGACAGTCAATAGTCAGTCCCTGAGTGTGAACTGCCTGTGAGTTCGTGTCCAGTCGACCGCATTTCAAGCTTTCGATATCATTTGCGCAAAAATCAGTGAATCTGTTCACTAAACGATAATCACTGAATATAATAATTTCCATTTTAGTTAAGAATGATTTGCATTCGACATCAGTTTCGGGATCAAGTCTTTCGATCAGACATGACAAAAGGTTAGCGCTCGGGCTCAAGACCTTCTCGTGTTCTGTCTCTAAACAATCGGGATTTGTGGTAATCAAATGATTGCATATACTTTTGGCGACACTCGAGAATCGATTATCATTCGTGAGATTCCTTTTATAGGACCAAATCAAGTGATGACATTTCTTGGACAGATGTATGTCTTCTTCTCTGTGATCATTTTGAATACAACTCAAAACCGCTAAATTGTTGTTGAGAGCAGTAGACGTTTGGCGACAAAGTCTCTCAATATCTTCTTTACAAAACGGATGCGAAGACAGGACTAAACTCGTGGAGTCATCCGAAGAAGCACTGGGTTTGTGTCCCACCTCTTGATTAACTCCATTATAATAATTATTATTATTCAGACTTTTATTGTTGTCATTGTTGTCATTATTGAAAACTCCGTCATCACCTCCTTTACTATTCTTGTTATCGAAGAGTAAATCATGGTTTGAAAGGTGAGAGCTCTCACCACTCAATTCATTTACGATTATAAATAGTGTTATAATTTTTATGATCAATGATTTCATGGTTATATCTTTTTGTTTTTCATAGATTTTTTAAGTTATTTTAACTTTAAATATTGCGTATGAATTACTCTTCACATTCATATTAAAGTCTTCAATGACTTTTGAATTATTATTTGAAATACTTTCAATTCAACGATAAATAGATAATTTGAGTGAATAAATACCTTTACTCTTTATATCATGTAATAATCACACCAAAGAAGTATAACTTTTATCAGAACATATTTACAAAGCATTACAATTTGTTTATCATAAATATTTTCATTCCTTTGCATATGTTTTATCAGAACATGTTTTATAACGTTTTCTCCACTGATTGGCACCACTTTTGCAGCTTTTCTTCCATTAGTTTAACTTTTATTATGCTATTCTCCTATTGTTATTCTTATCATTCTTTGGGTATTATTTCATGATAAATTCAATTAAAATTCTTTTATCAAACATTAAGATCATGTCTGGACTAATAAATACTAGAGGTTTATGTAAAGCACAACAATTTTCAACATTAAATTCAGTTTATTTTAATCTTTTGAAACTTTGAAAAGTATTTAAGTGTAGATAAAGGAAGTTCTTATCAATGCATTTAATGGTTATGTTTAAAACTTTAAAGTTTTCAAAATTGATAATTAATTCTCTGAAAAAGTAATTTTGCGAAAATAACTTATAATTAGACCACGAATTGAATGTTGAGTCGGAAACGGAAAAGGATTTTCTACAATAAAACATTTACTAATGAGTAAAAGCAATTGGCGTAAAACTTCGATACCAGCGATGAACCGGAAAATCAATTACATTAAGCTTCAAATGGAAACCTATTCTTACCTTTGAGAGCATTCCAGTTTATAAACCATTCACTCTTTTATTTTGTTTATCCTCTAAAATGTCTTAAAAAGAAAGAATAGATTCGAATTGTGAAATGGTATGGAAAATGTTGTCAAAACACAGAATAGTGCAAAAGAAGCCTCCACTCAATCAGAAACTACTGCTCTTTTGAGATAGAATTAAAATTTTAAACAAATTTCAAGATAGTTTCGAAAATAGGCATTTATCTGAATACAAAAAACAAGTTAAATAATAGGAAATCAATAATAAACGAAATTAAGAGATGAGAAAAGACTAAAAATAACTAATGCTATAAAATGCCACTTGAGCTGAGAATTGATTTCTCTCATTAACTATAAATGAAAACTTGTTCAAATACAATAGAGCTTTAAATGCATATTAAATAAATAAATTTTATTGTATTGAATTGTTGTCTACATCGGTTTAGTGAAAAGTGTAGGAAAATTTGGTGATTATAAAGAATTATGATAATAAAAATCCTTAGACAGGCATCAACTGCTTGCCAACACACTAATAGCATAGCTATGGGATAATGTATCACATTTCTCAACAGCTTATAGAATATGTTCTGCTGAATGGCTATAATAAGCATTAGATTTCTTTATATTTATAGTTTTTTTCGAAACATGTGTGCATTTCTCGGTTACTCTTATAAAATGGTGAAATAGGAAAAAATCTATTCACCCTTACTTTAAACATAATTTTGTACTCAAGTATTCGGTTCACGACTTGTTCTTTAAATCTGTAAAATTAGTCAAGTCTAATCACAACATTTGAATGATAAATTCTCAACTTCTTATGAGTTTTCCTTTGTTTTCTTAAGATAGACTTGAATAGGGTTGGAATCCACTTTCCAATATATTTAATTCTGAACCAATTCCTCTGGAAGAGTCTCATCCTGACTCATTTCCTTCTGAGCACAAGATAAATTTGGCATCTTTTAGCATAAATTTCAGATATAAAGTTATTCATCAGTTCTTGAATTAAAGTCAAGTTGTAAGCCATGGTTTGGTTTTCACAATTTATGAACTATAAAAGCTTCTATTGAATAATTAATTATTGTTGCAAAGATTATTCCTTTATTTCGAGCTATATTAGTTTGAATGAGTTATCTCTCTGTCTATCTCTATGGCTTACTAGTATTGAATATTTTATACCGAATTCTGAACAGTTTAACTTAATTTGAAGCTAAACTACAACACACTCCCAGCAATTTTTATTATGCATATAAAATTAGATGTCACATCTGTAAGTATAATAAAAGTGTTGAAAATATGTTAAAGTAGACCTGTTTAAAGTGGCCAAAACCTCCAGCGCTACCCGAACAAACTCGAAAGGTAAAAAAGTCAGCCAAACGACTCTTCCGAAACTTTGCAATGGATAAAACTTAATTAAATGTTTTCTCAATGTCTCTCATTAATATAAGCGTACATTCAAATA
>JAQFZT010002676.1:0-10974 GCA_034696325.1 Camisiidae sp. | reverse complement strand
ACTTAAAATGCAAAATCTCAGAAGAGTTTTATATTTTCCATAAAATTGCTCACAATTGTTACTACTGTTAATAATTTAGAATTTTGTTGCAATAATTAAAAGCCGTGATTTTACTGCTAAAAATTTGGCATAAATTTGATGTCACCGATCGCTTGGGAAATTCAGATTAATATAACTTTTTCGACTTCTAAACCTGAACTCATATTTTGATAACAGATAAGAATATGATTTCTTTTGATGTTTTATGATTTAGATTCAACAGTAAAAGCAATAAAAAACAAGTGATTTTTTAGTCTTATAATAAATCTTTGAACTTTTCATGACTTCTAAACTTTTATACTCAAAGAATATGTGTAGAAATGTTTCCATTGATATATAACTAAAACTTTTGTCTTAAATTTGATTAATGAGTAAATTAGAAAAAATCCACAAAAATTGTTGTGTTTTTATTTAATGTATAATTGACTTTATAAAATATTTAACCGAATGAATAACAATAAATTAAATGACTTAATAATTGATAACCTAAAAGTCGTCGTCATCATCACTGACTAGTATTCCGAGTCTTTGTCCAATAGAACGAACAGATTTAGTAACTTTTTCTTTGACTAAGTTGAGAGACATGGCTAACAAAGCCATACCAAACAAAAGATAAAGAGCACAGATTGCAAGAGTCATTTGTCCGTCTTCTGGAGTGGCCAATACTGTACGGCCGGGAACTAAATCTCCAAAACCTATTTAAATAAGCGAAGAAAATGAGTTATAAATGGGTTTTTGGGAAATGTGTTGAATTACCGATTGTGGATAGAGTGACAAAACAAAAATATGATGCGTCTAGGAAGGTCCATTCCTCAGAAGTAGAGAAGAACCATGCACCTCCACATATGTAACTGATCACTAGTGTTAAACATACAGTTATTGGAATACTGTTTTGAGTTGTGTCGCTCGAATCGTCAGATTCAGAAGAATCAGAGCTCGAATTCCCATCCGTTTCCTCCAAACGCCCAGCTCTTTGCTGAGGTGTTACAATTTGTTGGTCTAAATGTGTCTGTTGTCCGCTTTCACCAAAAAATCGAACTGAATTCATTTGTTTCGGTGGCGGACCCAATATTAATGATTGAAAACTTGGAGGGTTTGGAGTTGGCGTCGGAGGCGGTCCTGTTTTGGCATCAAAAATAGGTTTTAGTATTTGGAAACACATCACTTGAATCAATTGTTATGAATACCTGGAAATCCAGATGACGGTTCAGTTATCAGCTCATCATTGAGTGCATATTTATTGCAAATAATAGGTGTCGAGTCGTGTTCATTACTATACCTACTCGAACGCCAACTCAATTGAGTATTATATGGATATAATTGTGAGCCTGCCGTCGATGTAGATATCGGTTGTAATTCTATTTGTTCGGTCACTTTTGACCTCTGCCTTCGAACAGATCTTCTTTTAGCCGCCGCTGACCTTCGATGTCGTTTAGGGGCAACACATAGATAGCAACAACATTTCCAATATATAAACTTAAAAGAATGAGCCATTGCGTGACCGATGTTTGACAGACAAAATAGCATTAAAGGGATACCAATTATTGCGTACAGTATTGTCACGATTTTACCCCAATCTTTGGATCAAAACATATTTCAACACATGATTGAACTTAAATTTAAATGAGTTCGCGAATGTACTACCCGTTCGCGGAGCAACATTTCCGTATCCTATCGTTGTTATTACAATTATGGAATAAAGTAATGCTCCTGAGAATGACCACTGAGAAGATTTCTTATTAATATCATCACTTCCTATTAATATAATACAAATATAATGAGAAAAACATTCCAACCAGAAGTTTTCATTCTTTAATCATTACGAAAAACTAATAAACACATTATAAACTCATGTCAAATTTGGAGCATTAAAAATACAAAAAATATTTTTCTTCTTAAAAATTGGTTCTTCAGTTTTTCAAAGTAGATCTTCATTTCAAGTCAATCTTAATTTACAACACTATTATTTGCTATAAAAATTTAATCTACTTATTGAAGTCATTTTTTGGCGTTTATCTGTGTATAGCATCTAAACATCTGAGTTTTGCCGAACAGAAAAACATTGTATTACCACAAAGTTTAATGCAAGACTTCTAAAGAAAATGATTATCTCATCTATGATCACAGTTTGACGCTTGAGTTCATTTTATAGGATATAGAGAAGGAAGTCATTTGTCTGAGAGTTGGGTACTTCATAATTAAGAGGACAAAAAATCATTATAGAAACTACTGGTTTAAGAACTGGTTTATTACAGCGAAGTCACACTTTAACGGATATGAGATGTGTTTATTCAATAAAAGTCATATTAGATTCGGCAAAAAAATATTAATACTTCATTGAAGATATTAGTGGTAATATATTTATATTTATTTTCTTAAATTCACAGAAGTTGAGTGAAAAAAATTATTGGCTCGAACTCAAGAGCAATAAAACGCTAATAAGTTTTGAGCAGCGGATGGGAGTTTGTTAAGTCGGTCTATATTTAAAGTAATTCTTTTCTATTCATATTTTAACCTCGATATAAGACAAGTGAAAACAATTTCAAACCTTTTTGCATATTATATTCGGTTTACATTAATGTCCGATCTCTCATTCAGATAAAGTCAAATCTTTTGCAATTTAAAGTATAAGTTACTCTTTCAAAACATAACTCATACATATCTCTCAAGTGTGAAATCTATCTCTTCAACAATTTTGACAAGGAATCATATTTGATGTGATTTTCAGCAAAGTTAAAATTCTTCTTATATTAAGTTACTTATGATAAACACTATCAGAATCACTATCAAATTCAATCAATTCATGAATTGCAAAAAGTTTCTCAATACATGTTAAACAGATTTTCATCAAAAATCACACTTTTTTCTATCAATCATCGAATGAAATATTTTGAAATATCATGTTTTGAGAAAATTTATCTTAAAAACGATAACTAGTAATAATTAAAGTAATATGATGTTCATTGAAAATTTATATTTTATTTATTTATTTATTTTGAAGGCTAAGCAGATATTTAAAAAGCTATTTAAAATGTAAAACTAATAAAATAACAAATTAATAAACTTAATGATAGAAAAGTAGCTTGACTTGAAAGGACCCCAAAATTTTGATATTTGATAATTAAGTCTTAATGAGTTTATCTTTCGAAGAACTGTGAGTTCTAACCCTACTTAAGTTGGTCTCAAATTAACGACAGTAATGAGAAATGTGATGAAACAGATATTTTGTTTAATAAAGAACTTTTAAACTGAACTCATTCGAAGTTACTTGACCTCACACTTGTCATGAACTCTAAATCTAATGTGACATAACTTTGATTCTGTCTAAAAATCAAAATTGAAAGGATTAAGTTTTCATAAGCTCTATGCTTGACGTCTGAATTCGTGAGAACATTATCTGAGAGAAAAATCTCGTGAAAAATGAAGTTAAAAATAAATATAAAGTAAAGTGAATGAATACCGTCATATCCTTTACGAAGCACTGCCTCAAGTAACTTCTTTTCGAAAGCTTCCAACTTTTCTCGGGCTTCAAGAGACCATTCGTTCTGACGAAGAACAATACTATTCTGCGTGACATTCCATAACTCTCTGATCATATGATTGCGAACTTCAATCATCTCTAGCCGTTGTTTGACTTCATTTTTTGACTCAAGAGCTTGAAAAGTGAAGGCACCGATCAATGCATAGCACATGAGTAGAGCACAGAGTCCGATATGAGAAAATAGAAAAGTAGTCACTTGTCGACAATAATAACAGCATTTTCCACATCGCGTTAAATGCTTACGACCTGTGACTGCCATCAAAATCAAGAATCCAATAAATGCTTTATTACATACATAGCATTCAATCTACAAAAATTCATCACTTCTCTGATGAGTGATATATTTATAAGAGAATTTGCGATACGACACAAACTTTTTGTTTGTCGATCTCTTTGTGACACTTCTTGACTATAAGTTAATTTACTTTTTGCTGATACGCTTTGCCTTTCATTCTGAATCTCTAGTTCACTACTGCCTCTTCTAACAAGTCTCATGTCATACACTCTTCTACTCAACTTTCTTAATACCCTAATAATAGAATCACTTAAAATAACCTTTAGGTAATTCTTCGCCATAATATTTTCATATAATCTTCAACCTATGGGTCTATTATTTCTTATCAAACGTAAACTTCCGAATTCACAAATTATTCCAAACTCAAACTCAAATAATCAAATAATTCATAAGTTAATCAATATTTGAATTCTCGAGAAATTAGAGAAAAATGATTAAACATTAAAACTTCTAATCACTTTATTATGATAATATTTTGTAATTATTCTTATAAATTAGTCTATAATTGTCGAACAGATCGTAATACTAATGGCCCTAATTTTGAGAGAAAAGCTGCAAATTTGAGGACATGTTAACATTTACGGCCACAAAAATAGCACAAATCTTTGAAGCCCTTAAGCTCAATGAAAACATTGCGAAATTGCAGACTCCACACAATTGATTCGCTAATGTAAGCAAATAAGTTCTAAACAAGCTTTTGAAAGAAAGCTATTCAAGTGGTTTCGATTAAAATATTGTACAGATTATGAATCGAGAAATAACTTTAAACACTTCCATACACTACAAATAAAAGATTACGTTTTGGGGATTGATTTACGGCTCGTTTTTGACAGCTATATAAATAAAGATCCGTTTTTCATAATAAAACAAATTACTTGTGAACTCCAAACTAAGAGTTAATTATAATAATTTAGATTCAATTGAATAATCAAGAAAAATGTCTTAGAAAACAAATGAAACTTTAATTAAATATGAATTTTATTGAGAAATCAAGGGTTTTATTTGGACAATAATTAATTTATAGCTGATTTTCAGCAATTAAACCAATAAGTAATTTATCCAAAAGAGTACTCAAAATAAGTCATGTCATAAAACATCAATCAAAAGAAAAAAATGTGAAATTAAAGTAGTTTTTGTCAAACAATTATGTTTTATGATTGAGTCCAGCATTGGTTTAACAAAATATTGGTTAAGACAATACTAATTTGAAGCACTTCTAAATAAATGGATATATAATATAAACAAATATTTTTTAAAAAATTGATTGAAAATATTAAAGTTAATGTATAATTAATACTACATTTAAGATCTAATGTAGGGTTTGTCGAGACTTCCAATTTGCTGCCCAAATGTTCTTCAAATTAAAAGGAATGTCGAAAATGATTCAATTCAACTGAAATAAAGCAAAATAACAATCAATTTTTCAACAATTATTACAATTATTGATTGAAATATACCGGGAATTAGAATCGGGTGAACGCGAACGACTGGGAGGAGTTCTCGGTCTTCCTCCGCCATCCCTTACATGTCCATCACGTCCACTGCGTCTCACAGGCGTTGCCGAACGACTTCGTGACCTTTGAGATAGAAGATAATCAAGAAGTGAAGACTTGACGAGATGTTGTTTAACTGACGCTACAAAGGATAGGGGTTTTAAATAATAGTTATTGAAGAGAAAGTAGTTGTTTTTGAGAGTTTTCTCGACTATTTCAGAGGGAACTAAATTGGCTCTCAAGTCGAAAATTTTGATAGAATGAGGTGTGAGTGAAGAAGCGTGTGATGGATGTGATGCTGTCGATGGCATTGAAATACCATAAACACGCAGAAGAGGTTGAAATGAACTAATAGTCAGTTTTATTAATTTTTCATTTGAATCCGTTTTGCCGTCATTTCTAAATCTCAATTATAAATTAAATGATCGAATTTAAGCGACATTTCGCTTCATTTTCTTATTAGATCTGCAATTATTGGGAGTTTGAGAAAAGTTGCGATGAATTGGGACTCTTTTTCTCTTAAAAATAGATCATTTTTGTCTCGAGTGCGGATGAAATACCGGTTTTAATTTGATATTCTCTATTGGTTTGCATTTTATAACAGATGCACTCATAATAACAATTTGATAATTGAATTGAATTCGCGGCGAAAAGTGTGAAATTCATATCGAGGAAGTGATTGACTCTTTCTCTCACATGAAGTAATTGATTGGCACTCAATTTGCGCTAATAATTAAAATATAAAGAAAACCCTTAGCCTTCAATAACGAAATTTTTCAGACAATAAATCAAAAACAATTAATAATAAAAAGTAAAAATTTAAATATTTCATCTGAAAGAAAGAAAATTATGAGTTAAGAAAACACTTAAACTAATTTGAATTAAATATCAACACTAAATGCTATTAATGAGTTAAACATTACCACAAAAACGACTATTAAATAAACATAATATTGAGTTAGACTGAGATTTAATGGTTATTAAACTAAGAATACCTTGAATAACGTCTTCTTCGTGAGTAGTCATCCCTATCCTCTCTCCCATCTCTCCGCGAATCTCTATTATAATCACGTCTTTGTTGACCACGTGGAGGACCCGATCGATTTCCAGAGCCAGAGTTGTATCGATCGCCGCGACCGTAACGTTCCTTACCGTCATGTCTGGTCTTACCGGTGGACATCTCAACCCTTACTCTACGCCCGCATATCATTCTATTAATAGATTAATCTCTTGTAAAATCATAAAACACTATAATTAACAACTAATCAAAAACTCAATACTATTCAACACTTTATGTTAAACAAGTTTTGGCAGAGCTTTAGAAAAAGTAAATAAAAAATATAGTTTTCATCCAAAAAATGTTATTCAACTGTAAAACTAATGCAAAAATAACCCACAGTTTAAAATGGTCTGAAAGCTAATTGAAAGTAAGAGTGAAATGCTAGAAGTGGTCATACTTTCCGTCGAGTGCACGACACGCGTCTTTGGCATCTCTCGCGTCTTCAAACATGACAAATGCAAAACCGGGCGGATTAGTGGCCACCCATACGTTCCTGAGTCGGCCGTAATTACCAAACGCTTCCTCTAATTCATGTCTTGTGCCATTAGTTCCCAATTCTCCGACATATACTTTACAATCGATAGGACATGAGTCACGATATCGAGACATATCTTCTCTGTTTTCTCTATTCATATAAATTGATTGTAAATCTCTTCAGATTTTTCTCTTTTATAATTAATTTATTATTGATTTAATATTCAATTATTTATTCAACAGAGATCTTCACATCAACCCGTTTCCAAATCAACACTTTTTATAATGTCTTTATATCTCTGTTTTTATTTAGACAAAAGAGTACGAAATGAAGTGTCTTATTATCTGTTCATAAATTATGTTCGTATCAAATCTTGCGAATTATAAGTTCTTATCGTTTTATTTCTTTAACTTATGTTTAGTCATATCTCTATTTTAAGCAGTACTTTATGAATGAACTAAAAATACGTTTACCTCTAATTGATTTTTAAAGTTTGTTCAAAACTAATTAAAAAAGTTTCGGAAAAGTTTAAAACTATTAGTAATTAATTAACTGAAATAATATTATATGAGAATTAATGAAATTATAGAGACTTTGAAAGTTTTTGATTGATTAATATTATAATTATGACTTGTCTTATCTGTATTTCTGTGTGGTTTACAATCAATGAATGGCAGCACTTGTTTAGTAAATAACAATATTTACAATATTTTTGATAAAAAGTGTATAAAAATAGCAAAACTTTATTATAACTTCATTGACTCATTGATCGATTGACTTAAACCACTAAAAACTCTACAATTATTTAACATTTAATAAGTGAATAAAAGAAAACAAAATGTTGTCATTGCCTCGAAATGGTTTGAATCAAATGCGCAGATATTCAACATCTGTTGTGAAAGATAAAGATCACTATTATTTGGTAGTGATCGGCGGCGGTGCCGGTGGTCTCTCGATTGCGGCCAAATTTAGTGAAGTTTTGGGTGTTTTAGACAAAGGAAAAGTAGCTGTCATTGAACCCAATGAGGTATTCACTCATCACTTATTAGTCTTCAATCAATTTAAGATATATTTGATTAACAAAAGTTTTATTCATTGTTTCGATTATAATTTCAGACACATTATTATCAGCCGATGTGGACATTAGTGGGCGCAGGCATTAAGACAGTGAAGGACTCAAGTCGCCCAATGGCTAAAGTGATGCCTAAGAAAGTGAAATGGATTAAAGACAAATGCACTGAAATAATGCCCGAAGAGAATAAAGTACGTCTTTCGGGCGCAAACGGGACTCTCAAATATGACTACTTAGTGGTGGCGTGTGGTATACATATTGATTGGCATAAAATCAAAGGATTGCCCGAAGCCTTCGAGACACCGGGTGTCTGTTCTAACTATTCGGTGGATACTGTGACGAAGACATTACCAGCCATTCAAAACTTTACTGAAGGAAACGCTATCTTCACGTTTCCCAATAGTGTCATCAAATGTGCGGGCGCTCCACAAAAGATCATGTATTTGACTGACGCCTATTTCAGACAAGTATGCATTTAATCAATTATAACATCATTTACGCAATCATTAGTTATATTTTATTTTAAGAGATTTTTCTCTCCTTTTCTCTCAATTGAACATTTTCTTCAGTTTAAAAAACTATCAATTTTTGATAATAATTATGAATCTTTTGTGTAAAAATATTTGGAGGGCATTCACGCCTTGATAAAAGAAATGTATTCTAAGACATCTCTTATCAAATTATTTATCTGTTTGATTAGCACGGAAGACGTGATAAGGCAAACATTATATATAACACAGCATTGGGTGTCATATTTGGTGCTCCAAAGTATGCAAACGCTTTGAATAAAGTGGTTAAAGAGAAGAATATAACAGTTAATTATCACCACAACTTAACTGAAGTGATTCCTGATAAGAAAGAGGCAGTATTTGAAGACTTGCAAACCAAAGAAAGAAAAAGGTTTAAGTATGAAATGCTTCACATTTCACCTCCAATGAGTGCACCACCAGTTGTCTCACCAATAGCTGACCCACAAAGTGGTTTTGTATCAGTAAATAAAGAAACACTACAACACACTAAATATGGGAATATATTTGCAATCGGAGACTGTAGTAATGCTCCCACTTCTAAGACTGCGGCCGCTGTCGCCGGTCAGAACGGGGTTGTGTCTAGAAATCTATTGGCTGTCATGAAAGGCAATCAACCTTATGCTAGATATGATGGCTATACATCTTGCCCTTTACTCACTGGATTTGATAAATGTATTTTAGCTGAGTTTGATTACAATCTCGAACCTTTAGAAACCTTTCCCATCGATCAATCAAAAGAGAGGACATCCATGTATTATATGAAGAAAGATGTTATGCCTAATGTTTATTGGAATGGATTATTGAAGTAATTTTTATAATAAATATATTTTTTATTCACTTATTTAACTTTCATTTATTTTCAGAGGTTTATGGAATGGACCAGAATTTTATCGTCGAATATTTCACTTCGGTTTTGCCAAATAATATCATTTATTGTGTGTTTTTTATTCGTCGAATATTTTTCAAGTACCGGTTCAATAGTCTGTCATTAATCAAGTCTTATATTTGAGAAGGAATTACCGACAGTTTAATTACGCTTATTTACAAGCTTTTTATTTATATTCATTCAATTACTGTTACGTTTAATTGAATATAATTTTAATTTCTTTGTTATTAATCATGTTTATTGATTGAAGTTTGAAGTTTTTCACATTGAACTTATTAAATTTGTAGTTTCTATGACTCTGTGATATCAAGATTGTGATCATATGTTATTTGTAAATCAATACTTGTATAATAAGAAGAATAAATTCATTGCAAATTAGCTTAAACTGTTTTCTATTGTTATAAAATTGAGTTCAATGTTCAATACAATTATGACAATTACATATTAAATTTTCACTACAATTTTACTTTTTACTAAGAGTTCAATAAAATTTTATTAAAACTAAATGGAATGAAAACATCAAGAAGTCAACAATCAATTTATCAATAAGTAATAGTAATATTAAAATGAAAAACTAATGATAAAAATGAATAATTTAGTAAAAAAATTTGAGTTATTGTTATTTTGCAATGGCGAGATTTGACGATCAAAACACTTAGAACTATACCAATAATAAAGACCAAAACCACTAAAGAGACCAAAATGGGAACAATGAAAGAGTTTGCCACTATCTTATTGATATGAATGTAAGTAAATTGCATACTCTGTGCATATGACAAAGTTTGCTGCTCTTCTGCTCGACAATATGGACACCCGAACCTAGTTTTCAAGTTCATAAAGTCTCCATATTCTTCAATCTATAACCAGTTAATAAAAAATACCAAAATTACAATCATTAGTTGAAAAAATTTTCATAACTTTTAATAACTAAAAGTATGACAACATGACAACAAGTATGTCAACTCATAAATTTGGTCCTGAAATTTTCGCTTGAATGGACCAACTCTTCCAACAATATATACTACTCCATGAAGAGTCCAACTAGAGATTCATTCCATTTGAGGGCCACATGAGACCAGTTGTAAAGCTTGTTCAGATCAGTTGTCCAAATGGTCTTATTGTGTCCCACTTTCATATTGGTTAATACATGTTCATCGTTATTACGTAATGCTTTCAAAACCCATTCAAATTAATAGTTATTAAAAATTCAAGTGATTTAGGGTTTTGAGAGATTTTCATTAACAACTCATGAAAGTAATCAAGTTTTAGATTGAGTGTTAAGTACAGCTACTCCAGTAAAGTTATGTATCCATCACTCAGGAAGTGATGAGGATTCGTAAGGGTTTCACAACTCATAACCACTACTCAATGCTAATACGAATTACTACTATTGAATGCTATTACTCATTAACATTACAATTTGTATGTTTCCCCTTATGTTTGATCTTCATTTATGACTGGATCTGTAGGGATCTCTGCATAACTTTCCTGGAGTAGCTGTACATTATCTACAGTAATTGTTTACCCATAAGAAAAGCATTGTAATGCTATTCCAATGAGCGAATCCCTAAAGCATACTTTCT
>JAQFZT010002675.1:0-10974 GCA_034696325.1 Camisiidae sp. | reverse complement strand
ATATCTGCGTTTTCGTTCACTTTCATCTCTGAATCTGATCTTTCGATTAGCATATTCTTCATTCTTTCAGAGAATGCGGTTTGTGGTCGACTACTTAACAAATCTTTGCGATTTTTCAGATAATGCAATAAAGTTGTCAATTCATTGAATTTTGACTGAGGGATGAGTTCGCACTTCTGTATTATTTGATTGGCTAATAGGTTAACATCTGTCGATTCATTTAAGCTCTTCAGTCTTATTCTAGTGCAAATCAATTAATTTAACAAATTATAACATATACAAATAGCTTTTTCAATGTTTCAATAGTTTTATTATAATTTGCAATCAAATAAGTTTTATTCATTTGCTCTTCAATTCAATAAAGAATGGGTAGAATTCAAGTAAAATTCAATTTATGATAAAAGAAAAGATTGTGTGAAATTGAAAAATTTTCATACAAATCAAACAAAAAGTGAGTAAATGTTAAATATTAAAGTATGAGAAGGAATAAGACTTATGAAGCTTTAGTGAAAAGCAAAACTTTTGAAAAATCAAATAAAGCCCAGAATAAAAAGCATTAGAGATGAGGCACTCCTTCTTTCGCCTCACATAACGTCACTTTGGATTTAAATGTGAACAAATGGAAAACATCTGTGCTCACAAAAGCTGACATAAGTGGCACTTTATCTCACATTTTCTGGCATTCTCTGCTCTCTTCAAGCATAGTATCCCCCAAATCACCGACAAGTGAGGCCTCGAGTTCATAGTTAACAACAATAGCTTTCTCAGTCGGATGAACATCAAGAGAATCTGTGCGAACGCGCCTTTAATAATGTAAACATTAATTACTTGATTACATTTGTTGCTAACTGTGAGCACAAATAATCAAATACTAACCTCTGAACGCAATTTGGATCATCGAAATCCATATTTAATTTAATTCATAAGAGCCGGTGCTCAACATCAGTGCTTAAAGAAAAAATATTTTTGTGTTGTTATGAGATGTGCCGTTGCTATGGAGACAGAGAGCAGACCTCATCCCTGGTTACTATTGATTTTTAAAATAATTACTATTAAAACTACACTTATTTCAAGTTAAAGTATAAGAAACTTTAATACAAAAAACAATTAATAATCAAAAGTAATTACATTTAAGTTATCAATTGATTGAGTTGTACATAATTTAAATTGATTAAAGTCAGGGATCTTTAGTTGGATTGAAATAAGAAAATGAACAGAAATTAAAGAGATTATTGAGAGTTAATAGTTTTCAAAATGACAGAACCGATGTCTAAAATTTGAAGATATTCGTCGGCGCCGTCTAATAGACGTTTATCGATGAGAGCTATGTGTTCGCTAATTATAGACTTTTGTGTTTCCGATAGTAATAATTCATCAGTTTCTATAACCCATTCATGCAATTCTAATAGAAATTGAGTTCCAGAATATCCGTCACCGATCAGGTTAGCGGTAAAAGTGGACAACTTTTCGTAGGACTTCGACTGACAAATGTTTATCAAATCAGTGACATATTGTTTAGGTATATAACCGGCCATTTCATGAATATCATTGATAGTCACCTCTTCGTTGGCGTCTTTTATTAAGGATGAAGACTGTAATAAAGTTATGGCACGTCTCAGATCTCCTTCTGATAGTGAGACCAACTCTGAGAGAACTTCATCACTAATGTTAACAAATTCTAAGTTTGATATTTGTCTTAATTTATCCATTAATAACTCAGTACTTAATAGTTTGAATCTGAATACAGAACAACGCGAGACCAGCGGTTCAATAATACGCGAAACATAATTACATATTAAACAAAAACGTGTTGTTTTGCACTCCTTTTCCATTGTTCGCCGGAGAGCTGACTGAGCGTCTCGAGTCATTGAATCGCATTCGTCTAATATCACTATTTTAATCGGCGGTATTGTCTTCGATGTGGAAACTGATTGACGCGCAAAGTTTTTAACCTTTTCTCTAAAATAAAAACAATTATTCAAATGAGCGATAAATACATCAATATATCTATTATATGAAAATCAAATCAAGAAAACAAAACAATAATCAATAAATGAATGAGAAATCAATACCGAATAACAGCAATCCCTCTCTCGTCGGAAGCGTTTAATTCTAAGACTCGTGTCTTATATAAGTTGCCGAACATTTCTTTAGCCAAAGCGACAATTGTTGATGTCTTTCCAGTCCCCGGAGGACCGAAAAATAACAAATTCGGTAAATCTGGACTATTATTAGATAAAAACTTGCGAAGCATTGAAACGATTTCGTTTTGATAAACAATTTCATCAATTTTTTGTGGACGATATTTTTCAACCCATGGCTTCATCGATAGCTTCTTCTCATCTCTTCTAACTTTATCATCAATTGATTCTTCATTTGATTTATTAGTCGATGGCTTGAAGTTCTTGAGAAAGGCTTCCATTGTTTTTATAAAATTAATAGAAATTGTTTTGTATTTATTGACAATAATTGGCGGCAAATAGTTGTGAGTTTAGAGACAAAGAGATGTCGCCAACAGTTATATGTTTTTATTTATTTTTATTGATATTTAAAAAGAGTTTGTATTGAATTGGGAAGATATGAAGACATGACCGCATCTACTGCTTCCTTTCTTCAGTTATAAAATAGAGTCACAAATGTGTAGAAATGCCGTAAACTTGTATTGTGTGTCAACGAATATATAGTTTTTTACAATACCTTTAATGCAGAGCTATGTTATGGACTCAAACTTTCCAATGCTTTCCGATTATATTTTGCTTCAAAGTTATATTATGTGAAACGTAAACATTATTCGAGTGCAAAATAAGGTTTTCCTTTCGTTTCCTTTAGTTTCTTATCATATAATAATAATATATTATTATTATTTTGAGTGTTTGTGTACTCAATACTAAAACAAAGTGTAGTTTTGTATCAAATAATTATTAGTGAAATTCTGGACACAATTGAGAAGAAAAGGATTTTAAGGAATCGAAGAATTGTTTGAGTTTTTGTGTTAATGTTTTTCTTATGATTAAGTAATGGCTCGAGATTTCAACGAAGCCTTGGATGACATCAATTTCGCAGAACAGAGGTTTCAATTCATGTTTATTTATCATTTATTTTGTGTTTCACATTAATTAATCATTTATTGCTCTCTAAAATAGTCAATACATTAATGCATTTTTTGGTTTTCTATTCAAATTAAAGCACAATTTCTTCTCTTTAATTCAATTCATATTTGTTTTTCTGTTTCTCAAAGACTCACAATTTATTATTATTATTATTATTATTATTCATATTTCTCTCAATTCTGTGATTCTTGTATTTCACAAATTTTAATCTTAATATTCAGTCAAAGATTTCATTTTAAAAATATTAAAATTAATTAATATTCTGTTTGATTGACTGAATTTTTTCTATTGATTTATTGTAATAATAATTACTATAAATTTATGAATTGTTGATAATCTGAATGTTTTGATGAATTGTGAATCGAAAGGTGATAACTCGACCGATATCTGGACTCTAATCTCTCGTCTCTCGTACTCTAATCTAATGCACAAACTAAAGACAACATTTGAATATCAGGAATAAACACAAAGCTATTTCATTCAATATGATTTTCTTACAATTCATTTAAATCATTTTTTGATGGATTCAATAATTGTTAGTTTTCAATTAATTAAATATATCTTAATGTTATAATTTATTATTGTGTTCACAAATATTTAAAATCATATTTTGGATAAAACTATAAAAATGTTGGATTTAAAATCAAATTTAGACTAATTGATGGTTAAAAAAACCAAAAACTAAGCAACTATTCATTTATTCAATTATGTCTAAAAATAAGGATTTTTTGTTGAACTTTCCTTTCATTCAATTAAATGATGTCCAAAATAAGACTTTAAATTGAATTTGAAAAGCTTTCAAACAGTTTAATATTAAATATTTATTTATTAGTATTGCTATGAATTTGAATTTATACCGAATAGTTTTGAATCTGAAATGAATTAATTTCACGAAAACTGAAAGCTATTCTAATGCTATAATAATTATCCCATACATTATTTGAATGCTTTTCTATGAGTACATAGGATTGAGTGAAGTTAGAGCTCATATTTCGAGAAATAACACTAATTATCGAATAATTATTGACCTCGAGTTTTGGTCGAGTTTCTACTCTCGATTTTTCACAAACATTAAAAACTTGATGTATTTTTGATTAATTTAATTTTTAAGTTCTAAATGTTTTATTGAATTCATACTTGAAAAACATTAATTATGAATTGCTTACAATTTCTATTCAAAAATACAAGTATTGACTAAATTTAGTTTGAAATCGTATTTCAAAATTAAGTTGAAGTTGAATTTTCTCAGAAATCAAATTCATAGAAATCAATTTTGAGACTCGATATTATCTGTATCTGATTTATGATAAACTTATTTGAAGACATCTTTGAATTGACTAAAGTAACGAAGGTTATTAAATTTCTTAAGCCTATTTCGTTAAGTTATAGTTGAGGTAAAATTGAAAAATAGCTTAAACGTGGATTTGTCTAAAGTGAAGAAGAATAATGTTTTGACTATTGATGTAGTGGTGAACCAAACATTTATAATACGAACCGAAACAAACAACTAATCCATACTCGCATTTAAATCTCGTTAACGCCAAACCACAATTTATTTTCGACTAAATTCTTAATATAATTCTTAAAAGTCTAGTTTGTTTACAATCTTTTTGAATTGGTTGAAAAGTTTTTATGCGAATAGCTTTGATAGCAGCGCATACTTTAAATGACTCTCAGAGGAAACATTCAAATAAGATGTATATATCTGTATATCTCTGCATATTATATACACTTAATATAATAACACTATATATACACTTAAATGTATACCTTTTTGACTAAAATGTGAGTCGAAGAAGGCTTTGCTTTTGTCAGATCACAAGTCATACAAACTTAACTGAAACTCCTTTTTATATAACTTGACTTCTTATAGATTGACACGAATCAATGATTCCTTAATTTAATTCAATAAAAACAAAAAACTATTTTCTGGCAAAAAAACTTATTTCATTTGCATTTCAATTAAGAATGCATTTCTCAGTCAAATCAATTCATACTATTGTTTATAACTTATCTTTTAATGCAATAAAACTCCTTATAATTGATGTCTTGTCTTAATAGGGGTTTAAGGATTAAATAAAGACTTTAATTGAGTAACGATTCAATTATTAGAATAACAGTATTCTTATATCTTTATGAGAAAATGTTGTCAATCGAAATGACTCTTTTATGTAAATTGAATTTCAAAGTCCTATTTAACAAACAATTTATTTTAATGTCATTGAAAGTTTTCCATTTAATTTGACATAAAAGCGAATGCAAGTATTGCTTGACATAATCCCTATTTTCAAAGAATATATAGTGAAATAAGAACTAAGTATTCGGTACAAAATCTAATAAAAAAGTATTACATACACTCGAAAACGACTTTCCATTGACTTCTCATATTTGTTTTTATGCTAACAATAAACTTAATAGAAAAGCTGATCATTACTTTGAATTGAGTGGCATTACAAGAATCATATTTTCTATGATTATCTTTATTATAATATTCACATTCATATATATGAGAGTATTATATCTGAATTACAGAATAAATGAGAGCAATAAATGACTAAATAGTAAATGAAATATGAATTTATTTAATAGACGTCACCGTCAAATGGGGTTCACTCGAGGATATTCAGTTGGAGAAGAGGCCGGTTGGAGGGATGGCTATGTGTTTGGTATACGAAAAGGTGCACAAATATCAGCTGAAATCGGTTACTATCAGGGGTTCGTTCACGCATGGATTTCCATTTTAGAGAAAGAAGATATTTATAAACAACGAAAACTCACAGCTTTAAGAACATTACTCGATATGACTAGAAGTTTCCCCAAAACCAATCTAATAGAAGACGATACTATTCAAAAATTAGGTCGTATTAGAGCTAAATTCAAACAAGTGAACGCTTTGATTAACTCTGGTCAAGATTCTGGTTCTGGATCTGGATTTTGTGGTTCCAGTTGGACATCACAAGATTCTGGTGCCGGCACTTATTCTGGTGGTACCGGTTCTATACGGGGCTCTTCGCCTAATCCCACCACAAGCAGTAAAAGTGCTGAAATGTCTTTCTAATTAACAATTTTCAGTATTAGATCCTGAATTCCATTTCCATTATAATTAAACATCGATTCTGTTGTTCGTTTCAATCTTTTTTATTTTGTTTATTATAATTAAATTAGTTTTTTATTTATTTAATGTTAGTTTTATTTTAAAATTAAAGTCTGGTTTTGAAATTGTATTAAGATATCGATTAACTATAGTATACTCTAATTGCCAATTTATAAGAGGCAGCTCTAACTCATAGCCCTTCACCGGCTTTTCCATTCAAAATCAAATCGAAAATCAAAGGCTTAAATAAATTTTGAGTTACTATATATTTGTATAATAATAAACAAATTCAATGACAATTGAAAAAGAATCTGTTGATAATAATCTTGATCTCAAGAGTATTTGTTTATTGTTAATTAATGTTACATTCAATTTATTGAAATATATTATGATTTATATTTATTAAAAAAATATATTCAAAAGAAATTATTTTGATTTTTATTGAATGAAATATTCAACTTATTCTTATTGTAGTTTTTCGTTCATTGAACAATATTTATGGCTTTATACTCTCATTACTGGGATTCTGATCTCATTTTACTTGATTTTACATCTTTAGGTTTAGTAAAAATTTCGGTCCAATTATTGATGATTTAAGAATTTGTTACTTTTTCTTGTGTGCAAATTTGCTTCTAATCCCCGTCATGTTCACATATATAATAACTAAGCATTACTAATGAGATGAGAAACATAAGTAATTAAACTCTAGTGAAAATTTAGGATAATATGGTGCGTCACATACGGCTGTGTCTGCATATGATTATCGGATATTTTCTACATTTATTGCGATTTTTCTTTTTAATCTATACTTAAGCTTCAGATATATAAAATTTCAAGTTCTTAACTCTTTTAATTGAAAATTTGAAGTATTTTGAGTCCGAATTGATAAAATACTTTATTTTCAAATTGAAAATGAATGCGTTCAAAGTTATTGAAAAATTGCTTTAGAAGTGTTTGAAGAAGAATGAGTTTTCGCTCGGATGCGCTTTCAGTTCAATTATATGGCATTTTCAATACAATTTTAAAAGTTCAAAATTATTGCATTTGACATCTCAGAGTTTCAGTTTAAAAGTTAGATCAAACCATTGTTTTAAAAGTCTTTCATCACAAAAAGCCTCAACAATACTATCAAAATTAGAAATGATGCATATTTTTAAAAATTTAAATTATTTAATGACCGCTAATCTTTCACTACAAAAACTTTGTATAAATAAATTAAAATTCATTCCTTTTTCAAAGTGAAGGTGATTTATCTCAATTGACCCAAATTTGTTGAAAAATAGTTATTAGAATAAAATACCAAAGCTTTAGTTAATTTTAAAAATTTGATGATCAAAATTTTTTCAAAACAAATTCTTTTGAAATAGTTTCTAATGAATGCCCAAACAAACAAAATCTGATCGAAAATCGTTGAAACTAAAAGAAAAACTTGAATGTTTGACAGTAAAGCCTCAAATCAAAAGCAATCTAAATATGAATTCGTTCACCAAAACTGATGAAGGTTTCAATAATGTTAAGGACGAGAATGTAGAGAATTTAGATCAAAATGAAATGGAAAATGTATATGAAATACCAATTTCTAACAAAAAGAAAGTTAGATTTTCAGATGAAGTAAAACTTCGATACTTTTTAAGGTAAGTGATGCTGAAGAATATGCATTTGGTTTGAATGAAGACGATTGGAAAAAGTTTGAATACAACTCAAATGATACTTTTCAATCATTTGAACACTAGATGTGTTGATCCGGTTTCTTATCAATATTTTTAACAACTTTTCAGTGAACGCGAAATTGAAAATGAGTTTCTATGCGGTCATGACAAAAATAACATGTTATGTAATGAAGAAGAGAGAGTTGATATACTCATGCATTTGGCTGAAAGTATGTGCGACGATCCGCAGGCCTCCAGTGCTTGGTTTAACTCATCTGATCTCATTCAAAAAGTTACTGGAGATGACACGCCTTCACTGCCTTCGACATCAACCTCTTTAACCTCTTCGGGCTCTATCGATAGTTTGTTTCAGAGTTATATCCAAAGAAGCGGAAGATTTATACAGAGCTGTTGGACTGGTGTCAAGAGTTACTTCTCTTTTAAGGGAAAGTTTTCAAAATGATTAATTATATTTAAGCTTTTAATATATTTTATATTTCTAACTAATAAATCATTTAAAATTTTCAACTTAAGTAAACAGTTTCATTCATTCAAATTATATTATGACCAAAAAATTGCAAACATCTATTGAGTAATCTTTTTGAACAAAAAAATATTCAGTTTCTCAAAAGCTCAACGATTTCGAAACATAATTTGATTCTCTTATTTCTAACTTTAAAAATAAATTAATTCTTTAATAAAGACTCGAAAAGTAATAACTAAACATTTTTAATATTGATTTATCTTTTATTGCATCGTTGGCTAAAAGATTGTTTGGCATTAATCTATCTGTATTTCGATAATTGAATGCTCGGTTGCATTAATGTCTTAACGAGTTAAACAGCAAAAATTCTTGCATTCGTCAAATTCAAGCTGACGTTATAAGTATCATAAATCAGATTCATTTTCTTTCTGTATTTCGAGCTTTGATTTAAAAGAGTTCTTACAAAAAGAATATTTATTTAGAAAATGTATAACTGGTTCCATATAAATGATATTTGTTTGAAAATCCATGAGTAGACAAACAGAAATAATGTAATGCATTATTACATTCTCGAAAAGCGTATAATGCAATGAAGCCTTTGCTATCTATGTCAACATCCTAGACAAGTAAATCGTTAGAATAAATGTTGGAACTAGTTCTTACTTTTGCGAACCAAACCCACTCAATTTCCGCACTTAAAGCAAACTGAACTGAAGTCATCCAATTCCTCAAACAAAACCTGAAACAACTAGAACCAGTTGCAACATTAGTTAGAATTCTTATTCATGTTGGGATTTAATGCAATTCTTGAAAACACACTTCAATATAAGAAATGCTATCAAATAGACAAGACTGACTCAGTGTTATAATTCTTGGTATATTTAATAAATTATGATTTAAATTGATAAAAGATCTGCAATTTTTGTACATTTTGGCAAGTTTTTTAACATTTTTATAATATCGACTTTTAGCAATAATAAATTTATCATTTTTTGGCAACAATTTTCATCTCACTCGACAGACAGACAGAAAGTAATAATATATAAATTCGTTTGTTTACACGAGGAGTAAAAACTGAGTGAACCGATCGAAAGATTATTATACAAGATTGTGCTTCAAATGTCAATCAATTCATGGAAAAATGACTTCAAAGAGATTTTTTTCTGATATTTTATAAACCTTTTAACTGATTGAAGAAAACTCATTAGTTATATGCAAATCACGAGTTTTAAAAGTTATCAAAAGATGATCTATTAATAAGAGATGAAAAGTTCGAATTAATTTTTTTTATATTTTGAATTTCACCAAATTTTCCAAATATTACTCAAAATTAACGAACAAACAGTTAAATCATGTTAAAGGTTTAGTTTTGATTTATTGAAACCACAAGTTTCACGAGTGATATTGTTTAAAGCGTTAATTTATTTATTTGTTTTCCTGTTTTAACTTATCAATTAAAACTAGTGTTGTCTCGCTTATCACAAGTGAAATCCAAATTGAATTAAGAGTCATAAAATAATTTCGCTCAATCGAAATCAAGCGAAATTCTTGACTTTCCCTTAAAAATGCTTTTTTTAAGGGAACATTTTATAAACAGAGTAACTGCATATTTCATATACATGCAGTTACTCTGTTTATAAAATAGTCCCTTAAAAAAGTGCATTCTTAAGGGAAAAGTCGAGAATTGAAATTTTTTACAAATAGCGACATTGAAATTAAGCGAAATTAATTAATCATCGAATCGTTGAAGACAGTCGAATAACAAATAAAGTAATTTAAAACTATTGAATGAAATGACAGAAGAAAATTGAGTAAGAATTGAATTGAATTTAGAAATGAGCTGAGCAAATGACAACAATTTTTCTGACTCTTAGATTCACACTTAACTAGTATTGAAAACATTTAATATTAAATGGTATTAAGAGATTAAAATATATGTAGACAAAAAGATATGTTTGTAAAAGTACAACTGGTCTAGAAAAGATATGCAGAGATCCCGGATTATCAAGTGATAAACTTAGGTCAAACTTAGGTCAAACATTGAGGCAAACTTTCAAATTTTAATGTTTATGAGTGATAGCATTGAGTAGAAATGAGTTTTTATTGAGTAGTAATGAGTAATAGCATTAAATAGTGGTTATTTGTTGCAAACCCTTATGAGTCCGCTTCATACCCGTAGTGATGGATAATTTTTTTTCTGTACCAACTGTACATCAGTTCCAAATACATATATATTTATCATTCCGGAAATGATGTGGATTCATAAGGGTTTGACAACTCATAGCCACTCTTAAGGCATTCGCATAAGCACTTGTGGGTAGACTTACCACCTGTACAGCATTTCACTAGCGATCTGACCCTTCAACGAATGTTTTGAATATTCAAATTTTTTTCAAATATACAATTTCTGATATATAATATTTAGTAAACTGAAAATTATGCTTCTTCAGAAATTGTATTGTAAATCTTTTTGAAAATTGTATATTTGAAAAAATGTTTGATATTCAAAACATTCGTTGAAGGGCCACATAGCTAGCAAAATCCTGTAGAGGTGCACCTCTATTACGGCCTTAACTCAAGTTAAGACATATTTGGAAACTATTCCTTTGGTCACAACAGAAGAAAATACAAATATAA
>JAQFZT010002674.1:0-10976 GCA_034696325.1 Camisiidae sp. | reverse complement strand
ACACTATACAACACTATGCAATACTATACAACACTATACAACACTATGCAATACTATACAACACTATACAACACTATGCAATACTATACAACACTATACAACACTATACAACAATTTAAAAAGCAAATGTTGACGGATGTCGGTCTCTCATTACAGCCCATATTATTTCATCACAAGCACTACATTAGGATTTTCTCTGATATAATGAGTTTAAGTTAAAACATAAGACTCAAAACGTATTGACCGGTTCGGTAGTGCAGTGGTTAGTTAGCACGCCTCACATGTAATCGGGACGCACAGTTCAATCCCTGTCCGGTCGGTTTAACATTTTGAGTCGTAATTGGAATGCGCACATATTGTTCAACAAATGTTCATTTATTTGAATTAATTTACTTTCAAAGGGACAACAATTACAATTTTGAAGTGTCCCTACCCTTGTCCTCAACTATATATTTATAAGTACTATGAATGGTCAGGTATTGACTGTTATCGAACACTTAATATATATTTATATTATGGACAATAATAAAGACAATGAATTCGTAATCGATTGATGTCTTAATAGAATGAGTGGCATTCGATGAAGTGGCACTCGATCAAGTGGCATGGATAAGTGGGACCAATAAGTTTTTAATACGAAAGTACCAAAACTTTGATCACAAAAATAAAAATAAAATAAAACAAGACTGACTTAGTATTATAACTTGTTGTGCATTAGTTCATCATTTATATATTTAATTCATGAAATACATGCAAATTATGTTATTCATTATTATTCAAATAATTCAAATTTTCAATAATATGAAAATTAAGAAATTATAAAATTTTATTCTTAGAGCAACAATTAAATTTTCAATTATATTTAAATTGAAAATTTATAAAGTTCAATTTTATTTAGGTTTTATTTTAACTCTTATTAATAACAATGAAAATAGATCTTAATAATAAATAAATATTTTATTCTATTAATGCCGAACGTTCTCAATCTAAACTAAGATCATCTTCAGGGCTGAAAAGATGTTAAATATGTAAAAAATATGATAAGATTTAGACTAAATTCGTTTTTTGAAAGGTCATGAGATGTCCAATTGTTATAATTATTGAAACTTTTGAATTATTGAAAATTGAAAATTCAAACTTTTTTGGCAACAATACAATTCTCATCTTATTGTTGGCAACTAAAGACAGACTTAGGGACAGAAAGTATCAATGTTTGTTTGACAACGATTTAGATAATGTTTTATTTTGTTAGTAATAGATTTGAGTCATTTAGAAAATAAATTTTAGTTCTCTGTTCTCAAAGTTGACATAATATTAGAGATTTAAATTTATAAAAACAACTATACAATTGTAAGACTCATAAGTTTACTTATTAGTAAAAAGCTGTATAAAAATGAATGCATACTATAAGCCACTATTGCTAGTTTACTTCTTCAAAATTATTAGACATAACATGCATTGATAAAAAATAAAATAATCTAAATAAGCATTTTAATAGCTAAGGTGACCATCTCAATGGATATGCGACACAATGTTAATTTAAAAATGTTTAGTTCCGAATTTTCACATTTGAGTTTGAAGGTTTCGAACAGGTGTTGTTGGACAACTGATATACCTTATAATTAAGTCTCGGCTATATTTAGGAAGTCCCGAAAATCATGTGAGTTCTAAAAAGCATCGTTGAATCCATTGAGCTCGTCGTTCTAAGTTCTACATTAAGTCCCTGAAGGATTAGAATAAGCAATTTTTAGACCCCCCGGAAATCCCAATTTCTGGGTTTAGTTCCCAAATTTCCTATTTCTACTAGTTTTATGCTCAAAAGCTAGTTTTTACTGAAAATTATACAGATTTTGCAATCGAAAATCTTAAGAATTGCTTAGCAAAGGATAAACATTTACTTGACTGCAGTTTTTCACGAGATTGCATTGAGTTGGGGTTATTCAAAATTAATTTACACAAGTATTTACTCAAAAAAATTGATAACCCGAACTTAATACGAGTTAGTGGAAAACTGCAGTTCAGTTCAATTCAGTAAAGAATTATCTCGATTTTCAAATCAAAACAGCTGCACCTCTCGTCTGAGTTGAAGTGTGAGATATGCCTCAACTTATAAGTCTATTTTAACTGATAAAAGATTTAATTTGTTTAAAGAAAACATTGAAAAATTAATTATATATTGAGATTTAATGATTTTATTAAATTATACCGAATAGTTATCTTTATCATAAAAATGACTCTTTTTCAATAAAGAAAAACTTTCTCAATGAAAAATAAGTTCACTCTCCCGAAACTACAGTGCACTTTCTCCCTAATACCGACCCAATTCGGCTATTTTTATCTTCCGAATGTAGCCCTATTCATGATATTAAACTTATTTTTAAAAATAGTCACAGTCACTCCATTGTGACAGTGGTTCTCATTATAACTGGTTCTTACATGTGGTGTACTTAACTATTTGTTACTTGTGGAGAAGACAGAGATACAACCTCCTGTGGAGGTGAGATATAAAGTTTGAATTAAACTCAAATGTAGACATGCTTTAATGTCGAACACTATCAGATCGAAATACAAATTAAATATAATTCTTGAATAAATGTCACTAATTTTGAAAGAACTCCCACATTTATTTGAAATATTTTGAGATTAAATATAACTAATAATAATTAAAAATGAATTTATATATTGAATAATCTCGAGAAAAAGCTACATTTTCATATATTGTTCTACTGCATAATTAAAACCAAATAAATGTTCACATTTAATATTCATTATAAATTACTAAAAATGATATTTAATTTGTATTTCGATCTGATAGTGTTCGACATTAAAGCGTGCACTCCAATTAAGTTTAAACTTTATGTCGCACCTGAACAGGAGGTCATATCTCCGTCTTCTCCACAAGTAACAAATAGGTTAAGTGTAGTGTTGATTCAATTCCTATTCCTATTCCAAGAATAGGAATAGGATCCGAAATTAAAATAACGATTCCCACTTCGATTCTTAGACACATTCCATTTAGAAACTTAGGAACAGGAAAAGAACACTTCATATCTTTTTAAAATACTGATTCAATAGAGAGACTAATGAAATGAAGATAAAATAATTTTTCTTCAAATTTTTCACTATATATAATATTCAATTTATGATAAATTTCAAGAGTCATAAAAGAAATAACGAGAGAATTGAAATGATTGATTTTCATAAATTTTAGTTTTCTCATGAATATCACTAATTGTTATAATTATTTAAAGCTCATTTCAATAAATTGATTATATTTTCAAAAGGAATGGTAAAAGCAATGGTTATTACAATTTATCAGGAATAGGATCGAAATGAAATTTTTCGAGGAATTGAAATAGGAATAGGAATAGGAATAGGTCAAAATGAAAATTAGGAATCGAATGATCACTAGTTAAGTTTATTAAAGACTAGCTATAAAGCCCGTTCAGAAGAACGGAAAATATCAAATAACAAAGATTTTGTATAGCATTGCTTACAGTTCGATCCTGGCAGGGGATAGTATTTTTGCTAAAATTAAAATTTCTTTTTTGATTTTTTTGAAAAATGAATAGCCAGTGCATGACCTCCTGATCATACTGATTACAAATATGTAATTGGTTCGGGTCTAAAGTGTCCACAGTGAGAATGCATAGAAGGACAGACAGACACACATATCTGCTCCTTATTATATAGATATTATAAGCTGTTTTTATAAGCTGTTTTCTAGACTGTTGCCAATAGAGTGATAGAATAATAGAGTTCGCCACTCGTGTACTACTCTTTTTCAATTGTGTGCAGTCAATGTAGAGTACAGTTTGTTTAACAAACTTTGTTAATGTCTAATCAATTTGTGTCCCTTTAAAGTATATTTTTCTTAACTTTCAAAGTTTTGTTTTCATATTTTCTAAAATGTCATTTAAATCATTAATTGATTCAATTTATCCTTTCGTTGAAATAAGAGTTAAAAGTAAATTAAATTCAATGAAAGAACAGATTGTTTGGAGAAATTATTGCAAACAAATTCTTATAGAAAGTTGTGCTCAAAAACAATGTGTTTGTCAACAAAATATCGCATCAAATCAAACATCAAATGAAAGCAATGCAAACATTTCTCAATTAAATGCTATTAATTCTAATGATAATAATTGTATTTTGAAAAATGTTAAAAATACTGAAATTCCGATTGAATTATTGCCAAAAATTTGTTATTTGAAAATTGCTCTCAAAAATTCACAAATTTATGAATCAATTCTAAGCAATAAATGCTTTCAAAGTAATAGAAAAAGTGTTGTCAACAAAAATAATAAAATAACTAATAATAAAATTATTAATAATAATAACAATAAAAATATTGAAAAAAATTCATTTAATCAACAAATAAGTGACGAATCGATCGATCAATTTATTAATAACGAAATCATTAATCTATTTATTATTGAAATATTTGAGAAAGAATTAGAAAATGAGCTCAAAATTAATTAAAAGTTGTGAAAAACTTTATTAAAACTTTCATTTATTTGCCATTATTTTATATAATAATTTAATTGATAAATAAAAACTGAATTTGTTTATGAATTATAAATTTCAAATTATCAAAATTAATTTACATTTAAAACGTCTATAAATAATAAATAATAAATAATAAATAATAGAGCCCTAAAATGTTTTTTAACATTCAATTAATTTATGATTTTGTATAACAACACAAATTTTTTTCACTTAAATCAATGTTGTTATCAAACAGTTGGAAGTTTTTTATTTATTTATTTATTTTTTTGAAGATTTGTTTAGTAGCAGAGTTTGAAAACATAACAATATATTTAAACTTTTGATTAGTTGTCAGGAAATCACCTCATTTTTAGCGAGTTATCACTTATTTATCAGTATTTACCGTTCATATGAAAATTTCATCGTTTTTATAAAAATATTGTTTAAGTTTTCAATAAACGAATTATAATTTTTGACCAAAAGTTCTATTCATTAATTGAAGTGATGGATAGAAATGATATTGAAGTCAGTCATAGAATTACAAACAGTACAAGTAATAATAATAATAAAGAAAACTCTTCGGATTGGGATAAATATGTGTACACGATATGCATGTTTTTCAATCATTTGGCATATGTTTGTATTGACTCATTTTCATATCAATTCAATTTAATTAATATTTGTTTTGTATTAAAAGGGGTTGACCTGTAGTTTATTCGGGCCAACAATGGTTGACATGACGTATATCTTCAACACATCAATCAATTATATTTCACTTTCTTATACATTCACTTCTGTTGGATATCTTTGTGGTTCTCTTTGTAATTATCATTCATTTACTGTTTATGAAAACATTTATTATATACTCGAAAAATTAAAATGATTTCTAAATTACTTTCAGTCGGATTTATATACAAACGTATTAACAGACAAATGACTTTAATAGTATTGTTGACATCTACGAGTATCGCAACCGCTTTAATACCCTTTTGTCCAAACTTATGGGCATTATATTTATGTTCATTTATAAGTCAAATGGGTGGGGGCGCGTGGGATAATGCTAATAATGTTTGGATCATTGAAATGTGGACTCATAAAAGTGCACCTATTCTTCAATTCTCACAATTCATGTATGGTTTGGGATGTATTTTGGCTCCACTTCTTGACGAACCCTTTCTTACCGGTGGAATTTTAAATAACAGTACAACTGATACTTCGTTATCAACCACAATATCGAGGATGTCTTCCATTGAAATGAATGAATCAGTTGACAGAAGAACTAAACTTAAAATACCGTTTGTTGTGAATGGAATCATACAAGCCATCAGTAACTTAATTATACAAATAATAGTCTTATTTAGTATTTATAAAATTTTCTTTTCTTTCAGTTCCGTTTATTTTGTTTATCATGTTTTTCTTGAAGAGGTACAAAACTCCTAAACCAAAACTGAAACGTAAAGATTCGTCTGAATGCTTAGTAGAGAATGAAAGTGATAGTAATGAAAGATATAGTTCTCAAACAAATTTGATTGAAAGCACTGATAGTCAAAAAGACAAACGATTACTAATAATATTGTTATCTCTTTTCTTGGCCGCTTATTCTGCATTAGAAGTGGCGCACTTTGGCTACAGTTCTACTTATTATCAATTCATATCACTTCGAATCTCTGCACCAAAAGCTGCAGAAATAATGACAGTAATGGCAACCAGTTATACAATCGGTCGGTGTGTCAGTGCTTTCATTGCCATCAAAATAAAACCTAAAACTATGATTATTTATCATTTCTGTATAATAATAATAGCGATGTTTGTCCTCTATTTCGGACAGTACTCATTAACACTTATTTGGTTCGGAAATATAATTATAGGTGAATACCAGACAATGATTTGCTTATTCTCAATGTTTAAACTTTTCAAAATGTTTATTAAATTAGGATTTGGTTTCTCTGCGATGTGGCCCGCGATCATTTCATTCGCTGAACAATATATTAGGGTCACTAATAGTATTGGAACAGTACTAGTCTTTTCCTGTGGAACCGTTGGTTTGTTTTCGCCGTTCATTTTGGGGCCATTAATAGAAAGCCATGCATTTATTTTATTAGAGTTCGAAATCGCTTATCTCATTGCAAGCATTTTATTATTTATCATTATTTTAACTCTAATAGAAAGTTCTTTTAGTTCTCACACATTATTAATTAATGAAAACAATTCAATGGTTTATTGAACTTTATTTTTATAAAATTTTCAAAACATTGATCACAATCTTGAATATTATCATATTTGATAAGTTTTTAATTATTTTTAAAAAAATAAAATATAACTGAATAAAAGAAACTAAAAATAGAATCCAATTTTATTTAATTTTATCAGTATGTTTGAAACTGAAAATATAATTCTAAAAAAATTCAATTCAGATATTAGTTGTAGTGAATTAAATGTGATTTTGATATAATTTATGTGTTTGTGTTTAACAATCAATAGTAAAACATTCAAAAATAAGTTGAATAAGAGTTAAATTATTTGAATAATGCATAAAAATGATAAAATCTTGAATTAATTCCCTAAAAGTATTCTTTTTGAATAATTAACTTAATTGAGATAAATTTGAATAAAATTTTTATTCTATTCATTAAATTTTTAAAAAATCTAAAATCTGTTGTCAAAGGTTTCAAAATCATAATTAGGTTTATTAACATTGCATTTCCAGCCAATTATAAAAGCTAATTGACATTTTTCATACTCTCTTATATTTTCTTTAATCAATTCATTAAATATGTTTTCGATTTTGTTTTCGAATTCCTTAATGAATCGATTCTTACTTTCATTTTTTCTTGTGTTGAAACAATTCAATTGTTTTATCAAAACGTTTTTAATCTTATTATGTCTCACATTGAGTTCATAAAAAGTGGGTGTCATGTGAGGCACTGATTTCATATAAGCTATCATTTTCTGTTCATATATCCCACAAAGTGTTGATAAGATATTTTCATGTTGTTCTTGATAAGAAAAGGTTTTTGTATTTTCAATTATAAGTAGCTCGTCTTCTCCAAACTGATGAAACATTTTTCAAAATTTCTTTTTCAACGAATGGATTTTTATACCTGAAGATGAGATATGAAAACAGTTTTTAATATTGTAAAACGGAATTATAATTAAGCCTTGTGTGTCTGCATGACTCAAATTTTATTTTAAAATCTAAATAACTTTGGATTAACTTTAGTTTAAATGAGTTAACATTACTCAGATTTACAAATTACTATTTGAACAATTTTGACTTCAAATAACAATTGAATGGCTGCATATCATATTGTTATGTGTTCTCAAATAAAGAGTATATCCCAGAGTATTAGTTATTAACTTTAAAAACGACGAAGATATGGGAATGAGGAGCAAAGGTATCTTCAAATTTATTTGCAGAGAGTAATTTAGCCATACAATCATTCAGAATGGATTCTGGAGGTCAAATATAAACGCATTTCGTAGTTTCACAAATAATATCATTAATTTTTGGGTATTTCGTAGATAAAATAGGGTAAGATAGAGTAGGGTCCAAATAGACTAATAATACCATTATCGGGATTTCGGTGAAATCAAAAGGCACTTCTACTTTAGATTTAAATTTATTTGGATATCCTTTACAAGCAATTTTTCAAAAGAAAACTAATTATATTTTAAACCTTTGGAGAATTTTTAAAAAGCATTGGATCAAAGAGTATTTCTGTAGAAGTCTAAATGTAAACAAAAATAAGAGTTGATTTTGGAGGAATGGGGAGATCATATTGACCATGCTAAATAGCTGCACATTTCAATTTATGAAAATTGTATCAAAAACGTTCATTTAGTTATTTGTAACCTTCTATAATAACTTAATTAAAAACAAACATAAATATATAAAATGCATTTCTAAAACTTCAATGATATAAAAAAAATGCAATTGAAAAGTTTTCGCTTACCGTTAAGTTATATCAAACACATGTACAATGTTTTAGTTCTAAACAAAGTATTGACTTCAAGAATAATTCACTTATTACAATAGAACAACTTAAAGAAAGTTATATAATTTCTTACTCATATTTGAGAAAAGTGAGAACTTACTTCTGGAACTGCTTTCTTATAAATAGTGAGAACTGTAAAGCTGGAAGTCAAGTGTATGTGTACTGTACTCTGTAGTAAAGGTTAATGTTTAACTCACGTGAAAATCATTCTTTCTATTGAATAAAAACCTAATGAATCAAAACTTATTTTATCTGATTTCAATAAAGTTGTATTTTTCCGAAATAGTTTGACTAAAAACTATTGAAATGTCCAGTAATAGGAAATTTTCAATTTTTAAAATGTAAAAAATGTGAAAATTGATCAGTTATATATTGTTTAACATTTGCTATTTTCAGTCCGAATGTCTGACCAAATTTTGAACATTTTTATCAAAAGGTCATTAATTTGTCTAAAGTAACAATATTATCACAGCGTGTCATGTTTTCTATCAATTGTAGAGCTAAAATTAGAGAATAATCTTCCACTTAATGGCATTGACTTGTAATAAGTTGATATATATTTATCATTACTGTATTTAACTTAGAAAGGATAAAAACATCGCAAAATTAGAGATAAAAGTTATATCAACTTAGGAACAAAAAAAATTACAGACTAAGAGTGATTATTGATTCATGTTTTGCTTTTATCTTCTTAAATCTCAACCTTTTTAAGAAGTCTAACCATTTGTGAAGCCAGAAATTCTCTGTTATGGACAGAATGCGAAGGAACAGTTATTGTTTTGGATCCGAAAAAGGCCGGGAATCTCTTGTAAAGCATGAGAAAATTACGCATTCAAGTGAATGAATCTGGAGAGTGAACTGTTCTTCACTATTATCCGCTTCTTCTTTACAAATATTGTGCTAAAATCAACTTTACAGGAATAGCCCAAATGTGTAGTGCATATCAAGGAATTTTGTTATTTTATGTTGAACATTGAGTTCTAGACTTTGCATCCACAAAATCATGCCTTCACCCCATTTTCTTTATAGTTTTCTCATTTATTACAGATTTCATTAGAGTCTCTTGTGTTGCGATTGTATGGTTTTGTAGAGGAAAAGAGTGTCAAAGATTAGAGCTATGCTAATATTTGACTAGAAGTTAAGGAGAAAATAAAAAGTATGTTCATTTCAAATAAAATTTAATTCAAAATAACTCCTATAATAAGTATTTATCATTAATTTCCATAAATGAATGCTGAATCCTAAGTTAAGTAAATAAGCTTATAATTCATATCTGATGAAAGCGTTCATCACTTGAGGTTAACTATAAACAAGACTGACTGACTCAGTATTATAACTGGTGGTGTAATAGTTAAGGGATTATCAATTTAAATGATAAAGACCTGCAAATTATGCCTTTTATCATTTTTGCAACAATTAAATACTTCAATAGTATTGAAATTCAGAAGTGATAGAATTTTCCTTTTAAAATTAGTCTAACTTTAAGTCACAAAAATGGTTGATCGGGCAGATATTGACCACCGAACACATTATGTTGATCACTGGTCTAAATAATTCAAATTTAATATAATTTCCAATTCTGATTAAATTATTTTTCCTAATAATTCAAAATAATAAGAGTTCAATTAAAGTTTATTAACATTTGCGATGCTTTAGAACTTTTTTATATTGAATAATATTATAACCAAAACTTCATTAAATTAAAAATATGAATTATAATCAGAAAAATAATGGATAGTTTTATTTTTTGAAATATATTTGATATGTAAGCTTAAAATCTTATGAATGTTGAACTGTTGACAATTTAGACACTATTGTCGCTATATTGTAATATACTTACATATAATATGATCATAGAACATGTACTGCAGCCACAATAGTTCTCAATTGTCAAGAGTGTCAACATTCATAAGATTTTAAGATTACTAACTTTTTATCGAATTTTAATAAAGAAACTGAAGTAAAACCCTTTGACATTTGTATCAACAGCTTATTCTTTTACTTATTATTCTTCTCTTCAACATTTATGTTGAGTTCAAATCCATACGATTCAACTTCATTAATAATATTAATAGATTTTAAGTCAAATTATAATTTATTATACTGTGTATGAAACGAAACTATGAATGTAAATACCATTAACAATTGAACCGGTCTTCTCATTACTCTTTTCTAGCTCTCAACTCAAAAATTAGTCGATTGGTTGGAAATATTGAACTAAAGCGTCAGCACTTAATTTTGTTGACCTGTCATCAATTTTAACTGTTCAATCTATGGAAGTGATGAACCCATTCTTAACATTTTACTTAAATAGGGAACAATAATTACTAACTACACTGTACTGTTACTTATATTGACTTTAAATACAATATATGCTCAAAAATTTGAGTGATCTTTGCATTTAATCACATAACAGAGTACAGAAGTTTTCATATGTGTATTCCAATTGATCTCTTAGTAAATGAGATAAGAATTAGAATACTTTGATATCTC
>JAQFZT010002673.1:0-10977 GCA_034696325.1 Camisiidae sp. | reverse complement strand
CATATGTGAAAATTTAAGATGATATGAACTTATTATATTTGATTCATGAATAAACTTTCTTTGGATAAAAATGTGAGGATTCTTTGGAAAATTTTTCCATCTTTAAAAAAATGTAGACAAGAGCCAAAAAAATATTTTTGTCATGAGAGACAGTATGAAAGTGAAAGCCCGCATAATGTCTTGACGATAATATATGGACATTGTATAGCTTGGGAAGAATGGCATATTCTAGAAACAGAGCATTGGGGTCAAAAAGGACAAAGTGATATATGATGTGTCAGTGGCAAGTATGGCAAGTATGGCAAGTGACCATAACTGACCAATAGTGCTCATAGTTGGGAGTGGTCTCATGCGCACATGAAACTCATCAAATAGAGGGATAAAAGTGGAAAATTAATCGAAAGTGAATCTTCATTTCTTTTTAGGTGTTTCTATTTTTTAAGATCAATAGTTGGAAGAATAATGTGATCTTTGAAACACATTTTGCGCCTTCACAGATACATTAAGATTACTTTTAGGACTCTTAAATAGAAGCTGTATAACGTTATAACGTTATCATGATATTTACATTGCTCAGTAAAGCGTTAATCCTTTCAAATACAATATTGCTATGCGTTTACATTGAATAGAATAGTTGGTGGAATTGAATAACCTTTGCTTTGCTTACTTCTGCTGTTTCCTGGACTTAATTTGCTAACTTTCTCCGCGGATTCTCTCTCACATTACTCTAAACTGTAGAGACTATAAGCATTTATTGTTTGTGCACTACTGTTGCCCCTTTAGGTATATTATACACTCTCAAAATAGATAGATTACAACTTTTGGTATCTCTCTCTCCCTTCAGTAAATTTCACACTTGACTGCTTTGGACAAATTGAACTTTTGCGGACTCGCATTGCAATCAATTGTGCAACAAATCAATAGTTGTCTAACTTTTAAAGCATGAAATGCTTCTTTTCCAGTCTTCACAATCACTCTTTCAATTTACAGGTGCAGTAATTCTCGTCCTACTCATTACAACAATGAAATTTAATGTGATTATTTTGACTCAATTATTTTATATGTTAATTTCTTTATGCAAATTCATACATATTCAACCTTTTCTTCTCTCTCTTAGTTATGTACTAATATGTTAAGTAGTTATATCTCAATGCTTGAGACAAAACTATTTTATATAGTCTTTAATTCAGTTGAGTTAACAGAAGAACACTTCAATTTGCATAGCATTAACTCGTTTAATAGGGTTTCTATAAATTAAACTTTTATGATAAACTTATGGCATCTCATTTAAAATTAATATTAAAACTCCGAGTCGTAAGACTAAGTCTAAAGTTTTAATTATGTGAAATCTCTTATGAAAAGAATAGACAACAAAGAGGGAGAATATGAAAGAGAATTGAGAAAAACAAAAAGGCAATGAAAAAGTCTTGATTATAGCTCTTATTTATATAGATAGAAAGAAAGTGATCAGAGCTTCATGTGCAATGAATTATTTAGTTTGATAGCAAATGACAATATAGATGCAATAGAACCAGAGGAATGAGGGAAGATTGTCTTTCCTGCATGACGCAGGTTTGGTCTTCTCAATAATTTAGAGGCAGATAATTTGAAAGAGGAAAACGAATAGACGCACTGTTTATAGTGAAATAAAGGTATATATTGTCAAACTTAATATCCCAAACTTTTCAACTAAAAGACTAAGTTTTAGTGCAGACATCATGCCAACGCTTATTGCCTCAGTTCATAATGATTACATTGTAATATTTTATTTATGCGCTCAGGAAATGATGCTTTGCTATTAACTCACAAGAAATTTATCGCTGAGATTATGGCCATATGTGTACTGCTCAGTAAAAAGTTATACTCAATATTGAGGTGTTTATAGTACAGTTTGTTTAAACTTTCAAAAACAACATTAATATTTAATACACGAGATATCTATAGATCGAGAGAAATATTTTTCACTTCAATCCAGTTGAGTGCAGACAAATAAATCAGATTTGAATATTCTATCTTTGGAGCAGATTTTGATTGTTAACTTTGACATGACAATTAAGTTTCTTAATTAGGTTTAAAGATGATTAAAAAATAATTCGATACGTTTTTTGCATTAGAGATTATTGATGGGATGCTAAGAATAACAATGCAATCTGAATCGATACCGGTGTTACGGATGTCTGTGGTATTGAGTTAGTGATATTGAGCTCAAAACCAAAGGTTCATTGAAGTGTGTATCACAGAAAGTTTCCACATGTGTTGGCCGACCATCATTCTCGATGAGCCAACTTTCTAACTGATAATTGTATTGATGCATTGCTATTGTGCCGATTCCTGCGTGTCTCAAATACTCAGTTGTCAATACAGTAGATCGCAATGTCAATAGAGCATAATAGTGTAGAGTGTAATGCATTTTCTTTTACGATAACTGATAAAAGTAGTAATACAGCAAATTTATATAGCAGAGTATCACTACTAGTAGGTATTGTACTGTAATAGCAAAAGTATTGCTGGCGTACAGAATGTGTTTCACAACTATAATTGTATATATTTGACTGAATTCACTGTATTTGGTTTGATATAAACTTAGTATTATTAGAACTCTTCCCTACTGATGGATGATTATGGGATTGTGTTGCTGTGTTGCTACGGACGCGAATGGAGGTCCAGTTAATGAGGCGGTCAGACTTTAATTACGATTATAAATAATGCCTTAGTAGTGACCAACGCAGATGCGCTCATGCCTAACTATGCCATATAAAGCTTCTATTAAAAGAAATAGATTTAGACTCTCAGTATTATCCCTTTATTCTCCATATACTATCAATTGCATATACAAGTCATTTGCGAAGTAAGAGTGTTTGCAATTGCAAGAAAGGGGTCAGTTAATTAGTGGACAGCCCATTAAAAGTTTCCCGGAGCCAAGAGACACATCTTATCCAATAGTCATAATTAAAGCTACAGACGAGCCCAGGAATGCAGCAAATATTGTATTGCCGTTACATTCTCTCAATTTTGGTGGGATATTAAGTTTAGTTTGCTTACCAGCTCTATTGATTACTGTACAATGAATGCTGTATTTCACAACCCGTTTGATTACTACACACACTTTTGCTAGCCTTTCAGTTTACAGCCGAGTCACTAACTCTACACTAACTCAGTTACTTGTTTCAAACAGCAAAACTGGACAGAAATGTGTTAGTTTTGTGAGTTTACTTCTGATGAGGTCCGTCCACTTGGGACTATTCGGACAATTAACTAACTCTACTTACTATACGATACAGCTATACTCGCATTCTATGCTAACATCATCTACAAAGTCATGACTTCGCTTCTTTTATTTAACTAAATAAATGACTATCAAATGCAAAAAATAAGTGATAACCCCTATTAACTTGTGTACTGTACTTTTTTAATCACTCAGCAAAACATTAAGTTAAGGAAAATTAATAATTCTTTTCTTTTTAACTAATTTAACACATTTCTTATACAATTCAGACAGAAAATAATTAATAAAACTGATAAAAAATTTTAATTAATCAAATAATTAGATTAAAAAACAAGAAAAATTTAAGTTACACTAAATTACACAGAAGTTAAAAAATAAACTTTTCGAAAACAAAGTCAAGTTTCAATTATGATTTAAAATTAAAATTAATTATTCACTACAAAACTTTGCACTTATTCATAGATTTGTTTGTGTTTCAAACAGAAATTTAAATTTTAGAGAAACACAAATCGTGACATTTCAAACATTTATTAATTTTTATTTTATTTCTTAAGTTGTGTGATATAATGATTGAAAAAATGTTGACAACTTTGTTGGTGAGTTCTGTGTATTAAAGCAACAAAATCTGGAGCGGATTAATTAGCATCGATTGTCGGCTCATCTCAGAAAACAGCTCAACTCAACAAATCCATTAACATATCATCTTTAAAATGGAAAATTTAAACTAATTATAAGTTAGTAAAAACCAAAGCCAGTGATGAAAAGAATCTGTAAAGATCTCGAAACGATATTTGGCATATTTGTAAAAAAAAACATTTTAAATGAAAAGTTGTGAAAAGAAAAATTAAAAAATTTTCAAGTTTAACATTTTTTACTCTATTTTTAATGGAGAATCAAAATGAAAATATAATTTCTAGATAGAAATTAATTCAAGTCCAGGTTCGGCAGCATTACAACTGATAATTTTATTTGAGTTGAACATTATAAAAGTTATCTAAATTCTGTGCACACAATTTACATAAAAGACATGCTGCGAAAGTGTATAATAAAACATTGAGTTCTCTACATTCAAATAACAAACAAATGTATTTAATAATAGAAATTCATTAGCGATGAACTAATAAACATGAGAATCACAATATTACCAAAGTTTGGTAAATTGGATTTAAGAATATCTATGAATGAAAATTTTCTTTTTTTATTGATATTTAGTTACAAAAATAAATTGGTTTATGATTTGGTGAAAAAATTGAAATCTTTAAATGAAATATTGATTGACTACTTATAAATCGCATTATTTGTTTTTAGTTAATGTTTAAATGATACCCAAAATATTTAATGCTAAGTTCTGACTATTTTCATGATAACTTACTCAATAAAAAAAATCCTTTGAATAATAGATAGAGTCGAAATCGGTATTCATTTGACTGACTCATTGAAATGTTATTTAAGATGATCTTAAAATTGAATTGAATCACAAAACAAAAGTGCAAAGAGAGGTTTAAACAAGCATTGAATGACTGACTTTAAGTAATAATGTTAAATAGGGTCAAGTTTACAGAGAATACAGTAAAACATTATATTCACAGACTGTTCACAGATATCTTATTCACAAATCAGTGCACATTCGCCTCAACTGATTTGAATCCATTCACTACAATAATTGAGGATTGAATGCATTCAAGTTTAGAATGAGTCTAAAATTTATTTATTTCACTCAATCTGTCACTTTCTTACTATTCATACTTAAAAGTATTTAAGATTCAATTATCAATCATTACAAATACATTCAAAATTGCTTCAAGTTTAATAACACATCTAAAATGAACTTTTTATTATGGAATAAATTATTAAATCATCTGAAAAACTTAGTTTCTAAAAGTGGATTTCAAAAAGCTTTTGGATGGAATCGAAGATTCATTTTTTAAAATCCATTTTATTTATCAATTGTTTCAACAATAATAATACTTCAAAATTAAATCCAAGTAACCTTTTTTATATCCTAAAAAATTAATTTACACTTAATCCTCAAAATAAACTTAATTGAGAAAATATTTTCTGAAACGATAGTTAATATCGGAAGCACTTCGTTTCGTCCAAACCCTGTTCTCAATCCCCTAAGTGAGTAATCATCAAAAATGATCCAATTTTCAAACTCGAAGTTAACCCTAAAGAAGTTGAATTCAAGTTGAATTCATGAATTGAACGAATAAATTTGACGAGTTATTGATTGAATACCATAGCTATCCAGGAACAACTACCTGACCCTCACAAATGAAATGATATTGAAACAACTTTAAAAACCATTAAATCTGGAATTCATTTCCATTCTATTCATTTGAATATTGGAAAGATTCTATTAATTTTTCTCAATCATAATGAATAACGAATAGCTTGGCTTTAATGCCTTGAGTTATTGACAAAAAAATCTTAATTAACTAGAGTTTATTCTATATTGAATTGTTGATGATAAACTTGCAAAATGAGTATTCAAAGCTTAGAATAAATCATTATTGCATTCTGTGCTCAATTGACTCGTGTGGCGAAACAAGTTTTTGGACGAAATAAATTTCTACTCCTTTTGTGAGTTAAGCACAAAACTTCAACATAAACTACTACTCTGTTCTTTTTAAAATACTCTATTATCGAATTCAATTTAAATTCAAAATAAAAATTATATTTTTAAAACCAAATAAAGATTTCATTTAAATTCAAAGATCTCTTGGAATCATAAAAAAATTGCTAAATAAATGTTTACATTTGAAATGGAAATATACAAATAAATAGTTGAAAATATTATAATACAATATAAAGAAATTTTATGTGATTTTGATCTATGAACTTATCATAAATTTGAAAGATAATGATATAAACTAAAAAATGTTGAAAATGAAACTTAAATTTTGGAATATTGAAAGCTTATATACAATAAACATAATTGTAAAAAATTGATGATTTGATTTTAGAATAGATTATAAATGAAATGAAAGTAATTATTGACAAAGTAGTAATAGTGGGGCAGAAATATGAAAAGTAATGGCATAATAAAAATGCGTTGCATAGCGTTCGAGATCGATCGATGGGGATGAATGCATGCGCTAAAGTTAATATGAAAAGCATAACTATGAACAGCATAAGAACATGAACTATGGTATGACCGCGTTGGCCAAACCAATGGGGAAATACTACATGATTCTCATATTAATATAAGTATAACGTTGTTTTTCTAGCCGCAGCCCAAGAAGTCGGGGCTTCATATCGGGCAGCAATAAGCCAATAAGAGTGTTGTACAAACGCATTGCAGTTTTAGCATGAATCTGCTCCACCTCCTAACTTATATGCTTTTGTAAGGTGTAGCATAGTTTAGAGATATGAGATGGGATGAGATGAGTACTGGCGATGTAGCACTTGCTCAGATAGACACTAATATTGTTTGGGTTATTGGGTTACTTACTTTTTTCAACATCACTTTTAGCATCAGATATGTCTGCAGTCAAGTATCCAACATAAATCGCTTCAAATCTGACTCTACTTTCCAACATTGAAAACTTCACACTAAACAATGATGCAAACAGAGTAACATAGTTTCTGAGTTCAACGTTTGACTGATCTTGAACTAAAAGCACTTTCTAAGTTCGATTGAAAATTTGTTGCAAGAAAAAGAGGCAGAGAATTTTAAACTGACCAATAAGCGCATGGTAAAGAGCTAAAGTAGTTGTAGTAAATGTAGTAAAAGGGCAATACGTACGAACTTTTCTAAGGGAAGCTTAAGCTCAAACTAGGGATGAGAGGGAATGAGAGAATATAAGAGAGTAAAAGAGAGTCACTAAAGAGAGTGAATACTGGATCAGAATAAAGCACTCACATTCAAGAGAGAGATGGTTAGTGGGCAGGCATTAACATTCACTAACAAAACTCTACTAACATTTCAAACCAAAAGGACCAGACCTTCCGCATGCTAACTAAATATACGAAACAAACGAAACACAAATGATAGAGAAAAAGTACATGCATTCTCAATGAAGTCAACGAATTGCACAATAAGGTGACACAGAGTGACTCAACCACTCAATTAGAGAGTAAGAAAGAGAGAGAGAGAGAGAGAGATAGATAGATAGATGGATAGAGATAGAGAGGGAGAGAGAGTAAGAGAGAGAGAGAGAGAGCGCGCGAGAGAGAAACGAGAGAGCGAGAGAGAGACGAAAGAGAGAGAGAGAGAGCGAGAGACGAGAGAGAGCGCGAGAGAGAAACGAGAGAGCGAGAGAGAGAGACGAAAGAGGGGGGTCTAATTTTTAACTCATAAAATGAGATTTCAAAATAAAATTAAGATAAAGAATAGATAGAGAAGTGAAAAGAAAGATTGAGCTCTTAAAGAAAAGGCACAAAACAGAAACTGATTGAAAAATTTAAAATTCCGGATAGAAATGAAAGAATTTGAAATTCTTATAATTTAAAAGCAATTGTAAAGCTATAAAATAAATTTTGTCTTTTATTGGGTATAACTATATAGTGAATGGAATGCATTCTTCTTTTAGTAAAAGGCATTTCTAACAAATACTGTCTACACATTCGCAATACTATGTAATTCCCAATACGTTCGCAAAGCTATTTGATCTCAAGAGCATTTTTGTGTTCTTCAAACAATTTGGAATGGTTTGTGCTTTAAGGTAAAATCGGTGACTTTAAAATGTATTGTTATTGAGTAAATCTACAAGTGGTGTGCATTTATGTGTTCAATGTGTTCAATGGCGCCCCACAAGTAGCAGATGAACCACAGTTACTGTCGATGTCGTTGAAAAGGGGCAAAACATATGTTAGTGTGAAATACAGATTGATATATCGACTGAATCGCATTACTTACAGCATATGCACTAAAGACACTTTTACAGGCGTTCGTAGAAAGAGTGACAGCAAACTCATAATTTGAATGCTCTTCACTGTCTTCCATATGTTTATAATGTATTTGTTGAATAAATGTGCACTGAAATGCACTACTATTCTTGTGAACTATTGATGACCTGTTCCGGATGGGAAACAAGCGTGAAGAATAGCATAATATAAGGGGAATGGGATAATACTCGCAATATTGAGTAGAATTGAGCAGAATTGCAATGTAAATCTCTTAACTGAGTACATTTCGCTTTAGAGGCACTGCAATCTCCATCACTCAATCGATTCCCCCGACTTCGATAGGGAGAAAAAGATAGAAATCAATAAAATTAAGTTTTTGCTAAACTTATGTGTATGTTTATTCTTCCGGTGAGTTGAACCCTGCAGTCAGTGCTTTTATGTATATATGTATATAAGTTGAATGCAGTTCTTTTTATATGTTGATATTTTTATGGTCTCACGTGTATTGACAATAACTCAAAAGTAATAAGATATTAAGCGATAGTAAGAGCTCATAGAAAAATGAATTTATCTCCGCTGAGTCCCAGGCGTATAAGCATGAGGGTTAACAAAGGGCATTGAAGGGCAAATACATGGATGCATCTATGCTTCTATTTACAATAGTATGCCTAATATGACATGAGTTCATATGCTGACCCCCTGCCATCCCTCAGCTACGGTTCACTTAATAACTTATTGTATAAACTTATTCCACTATTGCATAGTATTAGCATCCCTTGTGACTGTCGTGTGCGCTACTATTACAAGTGTGACGCCGGTCAGAGTCAAAAAATTTATTACTCATAGCTCGCGACTGATTTATTTAGCGCAATATTTGATGCATGAATATTTGTCAAATCAACAACAGAATACAATCCAACAGAAACATGTAATGCATAATAATTCAACAAAAAGATTACAGACTTTCCTAAATCAATTCTACTATTCAAATAATGTATAAATATATATCAGCAAACATTTCATATTCATTAAACTTGTTACATATTGTCACTTATGTTAATCTATACTTGTTTGCTCTCATATTGTATAACTTTGATTTTTCACACTGTGAATCATATTCTTACTATCTATTCAACAGCATTTATCTACTCAACAATACCAATATATCAACTCAAAAATAAATCAGAAAAGTAATCATTTTGTGCAACTTTAAAATTTGAATTCATTTTTTCAAGATGTCAATCGAGTGAACCAAATTTTAGTATCATTCTGATGATGAATTTGTTACCTAATTAAGGAATCTAAATTTATTTACATAACTAATAAAGGTTCAAATTTTAAAAAAGAATCAAAAATTAAGAATCATATATCTGTACATTAAAAATCATTAGTTATAAAAGCTCAGTAAAAAAGTCCAATGTAAGCGATCCTCGATCTTATGGTGTTATCTTTAATAATTTCCAACTTTTATATAAATCAAAGTCTTTTATTCGAAGAAATTATTCAATATTTCATGAATCCGTGTATACGTTGTTTAGAAATTTATTTAATTCTAGAACTTTTGTCGAATGGAGTTTTACTTATAGTACTGTATATATGATAATTATTTTGTCTTCTTCTTATTGCTCAAGATCTTTCCCCATTATATACAAGTATTTTGTGCCGTCACTTGTTCTGCAAGAATGTAGAGTATATCGTATGATATGATTTTCAACATCTTGTATTCAATGAGTGAGCGCATGAATGTCTGTTATTGTGCCGATTGAAGAATGCTTTCTCATTGAGACAAAGCTCAAAATATTTTTTCCTCCTAAAAGAAAGCATTGTTGATGAGGAGTGCATTCAATGAGAACATTACAGAAGCAAAAACAATGAACAGTTATTTACATTTATCGAATTAGGAACTTAAGAGAAATGCAATCTTTAACAAAAGATAAATGAGACGTTCTTTAGTTCCTTTTTCGTTAATATCATTTCTATCTCACATTCATTATAAGTCAATTATTTTACGTTTTGACAAACATTGTCAAAGTTCTTCTGTTTGTCAAGAAATTTTTTGACAATTGAGAATTACTTTTGAAATTTGAATGAATACAATAAGTTGTTTCTTCACGAAAACAAGTAAAACTATTTCATGCATTTGTTTTGATATTCTTGTGCTTCTTGTGCTCTACACTACAAAACTAGGGCTTCTGAACAATAGAAATGCAGTTGAGCTCAAGAAAGCTCAAACAAATTGATAACCGAACACATGCTGTTAATAGAATTAGCAATAAATTTGGTTCAATAATTTCTATTTTAATTTCAGAAGAAAGAAACCAATCAACTGTTGGTTATTATTACCACTTTTCCAAGAAATCTTATTTGTTTTCTGGAAAAGTTTTTAATGCTTTATGAACTGTAAAAATATATCACTTTCTGTTGTTGAAAATCCATTCGTATTGATTGATGAAATTCAAAGTAAACATCATTTAAAAGGAAAAGCAATTATTGAGTAAAAAAATAATCGGAAGTTCCACTCAATTTCTATGTATTCAAATAATAACTTTTCAATTTGTTCAATCAATAACATCGTGGACTTCAAAATCATGGCATGAACTGTGCTCTACTCGATAATTGAACGAAAATGCATTTGGAATAAAGAAAGTTGTTTTATGAGATAGTGATTGAAGTAAACATTGTTTTAAATAATTAGTGAAATGATAGTTGATTCACAAGATTCAATGATAGAATACAAGTATACACTTGACTCTTATGGCAATATGGCATCCAAACGGCATAACAATTAACCTAACTTGACCTAACTTGACCTAACTCAACTTGATCATATTTTCTCTAATTCTACAATTCGATTATGTTTATTCAATATCATAAGTTCTTTATCTTAATGTTTTCAAAGT
>JAQFZT010002672.1:0-10981 GCA_034696325.1 Camisiidae sp. | reverse complement strand
AAAAACATTATTATAATTGAATTGAATTTGAAATATGAAAGCATTGAATACCTGATAAATAGACATATAATCACAGGAATACTTAATGCCAATAAAGTACTGAAATATATCGATATCAAATCCATTTATAATAATTTATCATAAATACTAATGTTTTAAAACTTGACGTAAAAAATTCACTCCAATTTAATGACTGTCTGTAAGAATGAATTCATATTTTATTTATTTATATAAATAATTGCAATTTTCTTATAATTACATCAATTATTGCACAGTTGTGTCAATACATTTATAACCAATATTTGAATTGATTTTATTTGAGTTGTCAATCAATTCAATTTAGTTGTTAAATAAAATCATTTTAATCAAGAGTTAACTCTGTTTTCCATTTAAACATTACTATTAAATACTATTAATTAAATTTGTTTGAAGGCAAAGAAGATATAAATGAAATATTATTTAATTAATACAATAATAAATTAATAAAAGTAATAGAGAGTGAAGTAATAAGTTATCAGCTGTTGTCATATCAAGTAAATAAATATTGTTATGGATTACGTCATAATCACAAGATATTCAAGTTATAAATTGTTTTCCAATTAATTCTTTATTACAATTTAAAACTATTTTTTAATTTCATTTTTTCATTAAAATTCTATTCTTTTATTCATCCATTCATTTAAGTGATTAAATCTTGAATTTAATTATTATTTTCGTAATTTTTACAAAATTGAGTTGAATTGTATTGAAATGTTTTGCCATTTTTTGAATGTTTACAAATCTATTTTACCATTTATTTTATTTTAGTTTTAATTGATTTAAATAATAATGAAAATAAATGAGAGGACTTTAGTACAAGTGGTCAATTCATCACAAACTCCGGTCGATCGGAAGGGATGGCTATTCAAAAGAGGTTTTATTAAAGTTAAATCCAATTAAATTCTTATCAAATTAACTCAATTTAATCATTTTTAACATAAGGAGAGGTCAACCGATCCTTTCAAAAGCGTTGGTGTGTTCTTAAGGGAAATCTATTTTATTATTTTGATAAGAAGACCGATCGCGAGCCAATCGGTGTTATAATACTAGAGGGATGTCGTCTTGAGTTGGCTGAAAATGAGACCGAATTGTTTGCATTCAAAATAGAATTTGGAGGAAATCAACAAAATTTAATGAGAACTTATATATTGGGAACGGATTCACAACAAGATATGGAGGGGTATTAACAATGCTATTAATCATATTTCAGATATTGATTGTAATCAAATTTTATCTATTAATTAACTGATAGTTGGATGAAGTCATTGAGTTGTGCGTCTTATGACTACTTAAAAATGATTGTTTCAGAACTTCAACGAAAACTCGATGATATCAATGAAATACAAGAAAGAAGAGCACGAAATCAACAGAATAGCCATCAGAACATTCGGATCAATCCATTTGATAGCGAGAACTCAGATTTGATTGACTTGAGAGGCGCACAAACGACAAACATTAGCTCACAATTGGAAAACTCAGTTCTCTTTACTCGACGAGCGTTTGCAGAAATTCATGAATTTTATGGACTAAAATTCAGAGCATATATAGAAGAGCAGAGAAACAAATATAAAACAAATCTTATTTAATCATAAATCGATACTCATTTCCAAAGAACTATTGATGTGTTTATAAATAACTGTAAATGAATTTTTATTCAATGCTATGATTTATTAACTTAAAAATATTGATTCAAGTTTTAGACAATAGACACTCAAACGGAGTGCAATTTCAGCTGATTTGATATATTGTGATTTAATCCCAACTATTTGAAAGATATATTTACAAAATAGAAATTATAATAAAGTTTATAATAATAATAATTCTTTAAAGTTTAGTTATTTTGAAAATGCATTTCGCTTTATATGTATATTCATATATATAATTGTATTTACAATAATTATATTTTGAGGCCAAATACGATTGTTTGGCTGATTTGGTGCAAAATAACAAACAATTGATGACCAAATAATTTGATCCGTTGTACAAATCGTCTATTCTTTTACATATGATTCAACTAAACATACAATTTAGGCATAATTTATAATTAAATTCCGATACACAATAAGCTAAACAACAAATATATTAAATTTTCATATGAAATATTAGTAGCATTTTGGCAGTGGATAAGGAGGAAGTCATATGAAATCCGGAAGTTTAATGACCTGAAGCGATCTTAGAATACTTGTTAATGAATTTATTATACATATATTATTTACTTTGTGAGAGATGACCATTCCTTTGGACCCGACATGCCTTTTGCTACACATTAAGAAATGCAATATTGCAATAGCAGTATTACAGTTAGGTTTATATCTATAACTACATGAGTAGTCTGTAGTTGTATTACTTTTTATAGTCTGTACATTCATAAGGAAGATATACTTAAGGTTTAGGGAACACATAAGATTAGTTAGTGTTTAAATCTCAGGTTAATCACTGATTAAGAGAAGCCCATTAATCAATTATAATTCATTGATAACTATTTACAAATAAATTACTTTAATAACTATTTCAACTTCACAATCAACGAAATTTCATCAAAACGAACAGTAAACGAACGAAAATATTAATGAAATGACTGCGAATGGAATACAATGAGTCGGTTCAACTCAAGTGACTTAATAACTATTAGTATTAAATGATTGAAAATATCTGACAACAAGACTTATTCAATTCATATGACTGTACAAACAGATTAAAACTCGACCGAACACTTCATGTCCAATTTGAGGTGATTTACAAACTTATAGCAAAATAATTGAAAGTAAATTGAAATTAAGGTTTACTAGTATTTAAAACCATAACTATTGGATTTGTGCCAAAATAAACGCTGAAATAATAGCACTAAATCAATGCTTGCACAGAGTGGTAGAGCTGCATCAGTAGTTGTATGTGAATTGGAAGGCAAGACGTGCGGTCATGTGTTGACGGATCCAATGAAAGCCATGATAAAGCATTATAGCCTTCGAGTACACATCTATCGAATAAAAACACAATTGTCAACACATTTCATTTAAATATAATAGAAACCATAATCTTATACCTCAACACATCAGTAGTCAAATTAGAGTCTAGAGAATGATAGTTTCGAATGTTTGAATGAAGGATATCATCAGAATTTTGCTGAACTGAAGGCGTATGTATGAGGAGAGCAGACTTCAAACAAATTAAATCATTCAATTAGATATTGTTCAGTTTGATATTAAACAAAAATAGCTATAAATTCATTCTTAGCAACCAATTGAAAGAGTTTTTGACTCATTCTTATAATCTTTTATTTAGAAAGTCTCTTGATTTTTAAGAAATAAGATTTTAATGAAAACCCAAATGTGAACTATTAGTTGAGGCAAAATCTCATTATATAAGTAAAGACAAAAATTAAAAACTTTAAAAATAAATTTATTGATGAAAATTCCCAATAACTCTCTCAATTATAAACAAAATCATCCATACCTTGAGAAATACTGGACAAGAATTTTCCATATGAGGACATGAAGACCAGAACCAACGCGGGAGAGGACCGGTTCGAGCAGTAGATACAAAGAAAGCGAGAGCTAAAGGTTGCTGTAATAGTTGTGTGGGCTCGTCTTGCATATCAACTCCGAGCATATTTGATGTCTAAATTATTAAAAAAAATTAAGTTATACTTAAATATAAATTGCATAAAAGTTGAATTTTTTCATACCTTCATAGAACCCGATCCTCCATAACCTGCATGACGATTACCTGGACTATCGGGTTGTGACATTCCATCACGTCTGGGTGACCCTAACGGGCTTTGCGGTGGACTTTCTGTCCATTGAAATATATCATTAACATTGATATCGTCTTCGTCTTGAACATCCAATGCTTGCAATAAGTCATCTTCTCCTAAGTTTGCTCCCAAGGGATCGATCGAAAAGCTGGCGTGTGATGATTGAGTTGTGGCAGAAGTTGGAAATACTAGAATATGAGTACAGGAGGCATCTTCTGGTGTGCTTAAGCTACAGGTGTTACATGAGCTGCTAAAACGTTCATCAGGTGTGTAGTGGTCCGGAAAGACTCGAAGCGCTGTATCGGCTTCTAGTGATATGAGACACGCAGAGAAGATCGCCGGCTGATCGAAGGGACTCAGGTATGAACACTGACTACACATATCACGTAATTGACGGCTATATTTCAACAATGATTTCTTGCTCAATAAGAAAGTCCAATCTTTGAGCTCTCCGTGACCTACTCTCCCGAGTCTGCCCACCACTAGTCTCCAGGGTTGTACTGAGTCAGACATCACAGTTTGAATGAATCGCATCAATTTATCCAAACCAAATCTCTTTACTGAAGCTTTGCGTCTTCGAGTTCGATTTGGAATCTCAATGTTGATGCAGGTGGTCTCTAATATATCTCCCTTATCATTAGTACATGAGGCCAATAGCCATCTCTGATCCTCAGTTAAACAGTAACAACAATAGAGAATCTGAGACTTTTCTCTTCTATCGCCAAACATTTCTCCCAATTCTGTTTGTTTGTCTTTAAGCGGCGCCAAAATGAAAGGTGACGTGAAAATACGGCTAATATTACAAGAGGGGTCTTTGCTCTTCAGGAAAATGTCATACATAGCCGCCGGTCCAAAACCTGTTAAACTCTTAACTACCGACTGATGTACTAATTGTTGGCGACACTGAGAAAATACTGAAAATGCCAACTCTTTGAGTTGATCTTGTCTTGAGGTTCCGTTAGAGTCTTTTCCATTACACAGAAGGGAATCTAATGATATTAATTGCAAATGAATGCTATTTTTAAGATTATCAGGTAAATAGCGGAGTATTTGTGTATAACAACGAAGTAAACCAACACTCGATAAACGATATAAATCTTTGTCAGTTGAACCAAAAGTAAACGGTTCGACAATATAAATAACAATAGCGGGCTGTTTGTGCGGGTCCTCGTCTTGATCTGTCTCATGTTGTGTCTGTTGTGACGACTGTTGCTGAGACTGATACTGTCCTGTCGTCGCATCATTTTGGTTCTCATCGTTTGTTTTTTCGTTCGAATTCGAATCATTGTTCGGCATCGGGGATGCGTTTGAAGGCTTATTCGTTGAACTGTTATTGCCTGAGACACCTGTGCTGTTGTTGCCATTGCTTGCATTTGTACTTTCATTTGACTGTTTCACTTGATTTGATTCAAACAATGATTTGTCGAGTGTTTGTGTATTCAAATGTGGAGCTAAATGATAACGACACGCCTGAGCGTACATTTTGAGTTTTGTGGCAACATTTCCGTCACCGATTTGATTAAACCATTCATCAATGGGTTCGTCGGCCAGTTTCTTAGCAGTTCTCGTGCCCACTCTCATTATTCCATCGCGAAGTACTTTAGCGATGGGACAATGTTTTCCTAGTCTTAGCATTTCATAAGTCGTACTCAACTCTTTAAAAAAGGTTTTCACATGAGATAAAATGTAATCATTTTCAGGTGAAACAACAACGTATGCAATGTCTCGCGTAACAGAATAGGGCTCGAGAGACAACTTTTCCCAATACTTGAGTGCAAATGGAGATAAAGCGACGCAATCTTTATCATATCCTACTAATAGAGATGGAATGGGTTGTGGTTCGCACTGGTCTTCAGTTCCCCGACCAGCTAATCGATGGAATTGTCTCCAAGTGAGAGGTCCGGAAACAGTATAAGTCACTTCCCACATCTTCGTCTTCTTTCTTTGCACTGATTCTTGCATAAGAGGTTGAAGTAGTTTCAAAAGGCGGATAACTTCTTGATTATTAACCGGACATTTGGTTGTCTTATACGGCCATTCGTGTAGAGCATTTTTATTAAGTGTTTGGTCATCTGAGTGGTGTTGAACCATCATATGCTTATTGGCCATATTGTCATTTGATTGCTTAGCAGTTAATAATGCACTCATAGTTATTTCAGAGCCATCTTTGTATATAAGTGTCAGAGGATTTCTAAATTTGTTTTTATCAACGGAATTATCGTTTAGAGGGATATTTTCAATACTAAAGAGATGATGCTTTAGTCGATCATTAATGATATCATATTGTACTGCTTTGGAGAGAACAGAACACGACGAGAATACATTCGTGCACTGCGTTATCAGCAAATCAATAATTGATTGGTCGCACTCAATAGCACTTTCTCGAGAATCCTTTCCATTTTCATTATTAGCACAAAACTCAATCGATGCCAAACTCTTTTTCTTGAGTCCATCGCACGGATCATATATAATACCAGTTATATCGACCTCGTCTTCATAGAAGAGACCTGCGAACCGACTTCGATGACGGTTTATAACTGCACTGAAACCACAGGTACACCGATACTGAGCCTCATCATAGCCGGGCACTAAAGAGTCGGGCAAATAGACGCCGACATCATTTCCTTTGATATTCATATTACAAACACATATCGAACAACTTTCAAAATTGTGATCTTTGAACAAATTTAACATAGAATCTGATAATAAAAGATTAACGAATAAACTGTGCGCTTCTGGAAATGATGGCACAGAACTCGCATCGTGTAAATTATTTCGAGCTAAATATGAATTTTGTTGGGACTGAATATTGAACTGCATCGCTGGCAAAGGACTTGTAGATGAATGTGGACTGCGATGATTAGCAGCATATGATGAGTAATAGCTATGCGGTGCCGACAGGCTATTATCTCCGTTATAACTTGGATGATAATGTGGTAGTGATGACGATGACTGTTGAGGAGCATGCGATCCATCCATTGTCATGTATAAAGATTGTTGTGATTGGGATGCATGTGAAGGATGGACATGTTGTAAATGATGAATACCATTAGTTGATGGCATTGGTTGTTGATATTGAGTCATTTGCACCGGTGACATATTCGGTCTCATTCTATTGTTAAGACCAGGCATTTGAGAATATTGATAGTTTGTTGACGTCGGCTGAGAAGTAGATCCAACTCTAGAAGTTTGGTGCGGATGTGACATATAATTGGTCATATTTGAAGTGTTTTGTTTGTGTGGCGTCACATGATTGTAGTGATTGGACGTGCTTTTGGCTTGTAATTGATTGATTTGCGGCTTTGATACTCCTTGAATTTGATTAACTATATTATTGGTAATTGGATTCGGCAGTGAGTGCTTGTAATAACAATCTGAAGGTAATGTCGGCTGATTAGGAATATTTTGAAGGGGAGCATATTTTGATGATGCGATTACTGTTGATTGAATTGGAGGCTTATAAACATAGGACCAGTCCTTAAGATACAAAAATGATAGGTTTAGAAAAATATAATACAAAGATAAGAGTTTAGATGAAAATTACAAATAAGTTACCTTTGAATTTTCGAGGCTATTGGGACTGCACGGGTATATCTCATATTTAATTATATCATCAATTATGGTCGCATCCGGTCCTATAAAGTTAGGACAAGGCGACGGAGCCATTGGTTCCAACGATGGTGGGGTCGGAAACATTCTGGTCAGCTCTGCAACGCCGAGTATACTAGAAGTCGTTGAGCTGTTTTTATTGGGTTTAATCGAGTGTTCATCTAATGTCACTCCAATAGTAGTTCCGTTTACAGTATTACTATTCCTATTGGAAACTCCCGATGGTGTTAATGGCGGCTGAAATATTTCGTCATTACTATCCTCTCCTGAAGAAGTATCAAAAATTTGATCCAAATCACTATAAGACGCAACCAATTCGTCTTCTCTCGTGAATACTTTTGTGGTTTGTGGCGAAGTGGCAGAAGTCTCCGTTGTATTGGGTTTAGAACTATCTTTACTATTTTGCGAATTACAGTTGATTGTAATTTCAGGAGAAGGAACGTTACAGTCGAGCCTAGCATTCATTTCATTAGTAATCTCTTCCTTAATTGCATTTTGAGCTGCTTTATAAGAAGGTCCGTCTGTATCGTCAAAGTCATTGAATTCATACGGATCTTTAGGCTTGATTTGAAGCTGAGAATCAGTGAATTCCCCGTTTGTCGCCTGTGAGCCGGGACTTGCCTTTTTCCTATTATTAAAATATAACTCATTAGCACTCCCGCGACGGAATTCATTAAAGTTGTATGATTTAAGTCTCCTATTCTTAGGCGGTGGTATATCCCAGTAGTTCGTTATATCATTCAAATGACTGTAATCATATAATAGTCCGTTTCTGATTGGGTCACATTCTGTATCTTCATAAGTGCTGATCGCAAGTGAAGGTCTTTTCATACCATTCATATGTTGATGCGATTGATTTGAGTTCACAACCGATACTGAGTTTCCTGAAGTCGTACACTGAACAGCACCTGAAACTAATGCTTGAAGACCTGAATCAACATCAGAAGACTGACCGCCAGGAGTCCATTGACTCATTTCAATACTGGGAGAATCGTCTGACATATTATTTCCAGTCGCAGATCCTTTAAGTGATGGATGGTTTGGTGATAACAATTGTTCCAAACGTGTCCGTTCTTTATTGTTTGGCATTGGACTCGGACCAGAATTTGATGTCAATACTTGAGACTCATTGCAATTGGCATTCGTTGAATCGTCTCTATTGGGATGAGGAGATAGTGACAGATTTGTCTGATCGCCGACTGATGATGACTGAGTGTCCAAATTGAGTGATTGTGAAACAGAGTGCGGAGAATCAACTCCATTACCACCGGTCGGTGTTGTGGCGCTTGATTGCAATGATGGCAAACCTCCACCACTAATAGGACTTTTGTATGAATACGTCGGAACTGATGTCGGCTGAGAAATAGTACTCGAGACGCTTGGATTAGCGGCAGCTGTGGACACATTTTGCGAACTTGTTGTGGGAATAGATGGTGTGATAGCACTACTACTCAACTCAAATGAATTGTCGAATATTGGACTTCTTCGATGAAATGGTGTGTTGTTTTTCGATAACTTATTTCGACTATCTTTTTCTGCTTTATCTCCTTTTTTATTTCCCGTTGAGTTCGAAGTTTGGTTAATAGAAGCATTTGAATTGATAGATTTTGAAACATTGGCTCCTTTCTTGCCTTTGCATCGAAAACATGTGCAATTGTTTTTAGAACACGGATCAGTTATGTTCCAAAGAGTCAAATTTTTAGCACTTTCTTCACTTAAATCTTTATTTTTAGTCAATTGAGAAGTTGTCTGCTGTGAAACACTCAACTCCTGACTAACACTACTTTTAAGCAAATAAGTATGAGTTGGTATTTGTTGTTGATATGATGAAAGAGAAGGTTTTAATTGGCAAGTATTGTCATTAGAGACAACTTCACTATTATTAGAATTTACTGATGAAACACTTTTCGAATTAATTTTGGTCGCATTTGATTGCTTTGCCTTTTGACCCGATTGGTTGTCAATGTCTGTCGTAAACACATAACAAAAAGGATATTTCATTCTAAATCCGGAGACAATAACTTCAACAACTCTATTGACAGAATTAGAAGCGGCACTATTTGGAAAGTCATTTGAACTGATTTCTGAACTGAAATGTTGAGGCATTTGTTGCGGTGTGACTTGTGTTGAGTCTTTAGCTGATGTCAACTGAGTTATCGGATAAATTTGCTTCCATTCATTCAAGACTTTCTGAACAGCACTATCAGTATCTTTATAACTCTGACCAGTAAGAACACCGGCAAGACCGTACGGACCCAATATTACTATAGATTTTTGTATCAAATAAGATATTCATTTAAATATAAATTTCATTTTTCATTCAAATATAAATTTCTTTTTCATTTCTTAATTAATAACCTTTAATGCCATTTTGTGAACCCTGAGCTGTTTGTAAGTCAGCTTTTGTAATACGATAAACAGATGGATGTTGTCTGACATCAACATTAGCACAAACAGTACTGTCTCCGTGAACGAAAAAGTTAAATGCAAATGTCAACTGAGTTCCATCACTAGCTTTATTACTACAATTATAAGTTGAAAATTAGACCAATTTTTTAAAATTCAAATATCATTGATTTTGTCTCAAATTACTTTTTCATGGATTGTTCGACATTTTGATTTTCGACTGAAGTGTCTGAAGGTTGGAAGAACCACCGACCCAGTCGTGCAAACCCTCTAGACAACAGACATCTAAATGAAATGAGAAAATTTGTTAATATTTCAAATGATATTGAATATTGAATTATAATACCTTTCAATTAAGTTATGAAGTGCTTTGAACAACAAAGTGCGACATTCGTACGAAAGTCCCGTTTCCCAAGAGCCAGCAGACTCACACTCTGCAAAACCAATCATAAGTTAATAAATAATTAAGTTCTCAAAATATCATTATTCAAATTTGAGGTCTTTGAGCTTTCAACTTATGATTAAAACTATTATATACGCTTAAGTTAATAATATATAGAACTCAACTTGTAATTCAACTTTAAAACGAGATTAAATCTATGACACCAGTAGTTTATCTTTTGATATAATTTTTTTCAACAAATATTAAATACAAATGAGAATATAAAGCCTTTATTAAAATTATTGAATAGCTTTAATTAATGAAGTTATGAATGAATAACATTAGGAAAATACAGTATTTACTCATTTATTTACAGTAATCACAAAAAATGCGAATATAAACAAATGAAATATGTTTTCAAGTGATAATTTTATGAATAAATTATGCATATTTGGAGTTCTAATTTAGTGACAAAAACTGAAATCAAACAAAACTTGATTGAGAAATAGATTTTTAAAAAGGCTATTGAACTACAAATGACTTGAATAATAATGAAATTTTGTACATGAAATTGATTATTATGCATAATTGTTGAAATTTAATAAAAAATGATCAATTAAAATTCACACAAGTTGTACTCTACTCATGTGGGATAAATCAATTTAGAGAAAGAGTCAAACTATCAGATTATTTCATTTATTCAATTCAAAACTTTGTGCAAACTGTTTAGCATTTTAAAAATTATATTATTGTCAAGTATTTTATTGTCAAGTATTTTATTGTCAAGTATT
>JAQFZT010002671.1:0-10981 GCA_034696325.1 Camisiidae sp. | reverse complement strand
TGTGCCGGAGCGAGAGATCAGCTTAAATGCAAATGTGGGGATAAATGCGAATGTGTTGACTGCAAATGCTGCCCAAAATCAGTCCATAAACAAGATAAGAGCTCAAGTGCTGAGAAGAATACTGTTTGTAAGTCTCGATTATTTAAAGTTTTTAACTCTGTTTAAACTTATGAACAATAAATAAATTTATGATTTCTATTGCAGAAAATTTTCTCTTTTTGAATGAAGATTTAATGGGAAAAAATTTAGAGTTTTGAAATGAATTTGAATGATTGGCGAATCAATCATCAAATATTCCAAAGCAATCTTTATATCTTATAATTACAACTTTAATTACTACTAATACTTTGTTTAATTGTCTGTACTTTAAAGTTAACTAGAATTAACATTAAATTTGTTATTTGAATCAAATTTATTTCATTAAATATTCTTTGCTTTCACTAAAACAATCATTTTTTTGAATTTTTTGTGCTATTAGTTGAAAAATATATTCATTTTAATTTAAATTAACTTCACATTCAATAATTATTCAAATGTATTCTTTATGTTTTTAATCTCAATAACTTTCGGATTTTTAAACTTTTAATTAACTTTTTTTACTCAATTTCGCAATTAATTTATGTTTTTCAATAGTTTTGTGTTTTATATTTGGTATGAAATAAAACAAAGTTATTGTTGGGATATTTGGACACGAATTAATAACTTGACAAATGTCTGAATCTGAACTGAAACTGATTTTTTTGAACTTTTTGAATCTGAATAAAGATGATGACTCAGTTTTTCTCGAGTATGGATCTCAATGTCCTTAATGTCCTCGAGTGCCATTCTTAACATTGATAGTCACAGATAATTCCTTCAATATTTCGGAATACTTGTGAGCAATTAATTCCAAATCAGTTAAATTCAAGTGTCCTTTAGTTTTAATAGTTTTGAGTTTTGGTAAATATGAACCAGTTTTCGAAACTGTTTTTGAATCTAATGAACAGTTTCTAATGATGAGATCGTTTTTTGTTGTTTTAGATCCAGTTCCGGATTCTAGGATTCATCTCAGTTTAGAGCCACTCAAATATGTAACTCCAAAACCACTGATCCCTGAATCACGAGTTGACCCCAATTGAATCCGTTTGTGAAGGCTCTTCTACAAGTTCTTCTAGTGCTGGTTCACCCGATGGTAACCATTCTTTAGGCCCACAAGACCCACAAATACCCATTTTAAATGAGTTTAAGTATAATTTTTGAGACAAAAACAAAAAAGAGATAATGAGACAAAACAATGAGATAACATTTCTAAGAAAGAGAGAATCTAATATTGAACTGGACTTTTTGTAGAAAATATGAAATAATATTCAAATTTGAAAGTTATTTCAATGTCTAAATAGTATTGTTGAATAACTAGTTCATTCAAATTGAAATCATGATGAGTTGCAAATGAAGGTGAACTGTTAGTTTTGTTAATTAGATTTTATATTCAAATTTTATATTTCATTTCAACCATATTTAACAATCAATACCTCACGCGCTCAGAAATCATGACTGATTTTCACGTGAAAATAATCAAAATTGTATTATATTTCGAATATAATAATTTAATTTTATAGAGTTTTATTAGTCATTCAAATAAAATTCAAAGTCATGAAACATTCAAATATTGATATTAAGTTTTAAATTACAATTAATTTAAACTTTATGCATAAATTGAATTATTTAAAAAAAGTTTAAGCAGTTGTTCATTAACCAAATATGCATTCATTCATATCAATAATAATAACAGTATTTATAACAAAAACAGTTGTGATATCTCAAGAGAGTGAAGAGGACACTAATAAAATTCAGGTATAAATAGTGTTGATTAGATTCCAAAATATCTGATTCCAATTCCGATTCCAAGAATAGAAAATGGGATCGATATTTTGATTTCGATTCCGATTCTAGGAATCGAATCAACACTAGGTATAAATCAGTTTTTTGCTTAATATTCTACTAAAAGTCAAAAATAATTGTGAAAATGCTTGACATTTGCCTTAATTTTATAATAAATACTAATATTCAATGTTTAGTCTCTTTGCGAAAATTCGATTATCAACTCTGCGGACCGACTGCTCAACAATACGGTTCGTCTCTATCGAGGAAAGTATTACTGGGAATTAATAGGACTTCCGGAAGCAGTGGGACATCTTGAGGGCCCATTTAAAATATGGTACCTCAATATGGGAAGCATTTTTCGTAATAACACAGTTGTGACATTACTTTCTGGTAAAGATAAAGGAAGTGTTTACAAGACTGAAGGCATGAAGTATTGGGTAATTTTGTATTTTTTTGTTTAAGTTTTTTTCAAATACAATTGAATTGCTTCTAAAAATGTTTGAAGGCATGGAATGACTGTGGAGAACAGTATGCCGGAGCTCTTAAAGGCAACTATTGGCAAAAACTGCCTCAAAAAGGACTCGAAGCCGCCTTTCGTAAGCTTTATTTGTTTCTAAATATCTCAAAATTTTAATCAATTAATTTTCAAAGAATTTCATTTTTCATAATAAACTTTTCAATATAGATGATGGAAACGAAACAAATCCCACATTTGTTGGTTTTAATGCTATCAGAGTATAGTTTTAACAATTTTTAAGTTAAATTTAAACTCATTTCTAGTAATATTGTTTTTAAGGCTTATTATTTTTCAACAAAAGAACGTTTATGGGTTGCAGATAATAAAGAGGGTTATATAGGAGGTAAAAATAGGGAAAAATTTCCTCCAGATCTGACGGCAGCATTTTCGTGGTTTCCGGCAGATCCTAAAGATGAATATATTGTCTATTTGTTCAAAGGAGACAAGTATTGTAAACGAACAAAGTTTTTGAAAAGTGGAAAAAGTGTATGAATACAGTATTTTATTTGATAGAATAAATTGAAAGATTGCTTAATTTAAACGTTTGTTATAAGTGCGACCAATGGATGGATAATAAAGTATTGTTCGGATGTTCAGGTGGTTCAAGTGGTTCGAATAGTGCGGGACCTGTTGTTCATCGAGCTGGTAGACCCGTTGTTTCTCCAACTGGTGGACTCAATCCCGAGGCCCCGAGTAAAGAGACGGGTGGTCGAGACGAGATAACAACTGCTTCGGGTGTTAAATGTACTGCAAGTCTGGCTTTCATTATAATTTCCATATGTTTTAAATTAAGTTTTCATTAGTTTTTTAATGCATTCAACCGAAAAAATGTAATATTTATCATAAGAAAATTTCTTATAAAATTTATTTATAATACTATTTTTCGTTTTGTTAATGTTTTCCCAAATTGTATTACGATTTCTTGCGTTTATAGTATTCAAATGTATTTCTTATAATAATTATTATATTCTTCACTTTATTAAAATAGGAAAATCAATCAGATTAAAAACTATGATATATTCAAGTTAATTATTATCCTAAATAAGCAAAGGATTTGAATTGCATTTTAAGAAAGTTTCAAAGTTTTTATTGCAACCAAAATTACAATTATTCTCAAAAATAATATGTTGTAATATCACTATGATTTGATTGATAAAAACATGATATCACAAAATAGTATTTGAGATCAATTTTATCATGAATTTATCGCAAAATTGAGTAAAAAATAGTTAATTAAAAGTTTAAAAATCCGAAAGTAATTGAGATTAAAAACGTAATATATGTATGATTTTATTGAAATAACATTTGATTCAAAAACTGAAAGAAGAGAAAAATGAAAATAATGCCGATATTTGTTTATTAATTGTTGATTAAAGTGAGTTAATTAAAGTTAGTTAATTCAATATATAATATTTGGAAAGTTATTTAATAGTTATTACATTTGATGAACAAATAAATGGTTTGACATGTGATTACATTAAAGTTTGAAACAAAAGTTTATGAAATTAATTACGAATTATTGATACCAATAATTGAATGAAAAATAAATCTTGAACTCTGGACACAGAATCCGAAATGATTATATGTCCTGAGGGGTCACCGAATCAGTTTGAGCCGTACGGAAGAGTTCTCCTCCCTTTACACCCGAAGACCAATGGCTTATTGCAAACCAATAACATCTCTCTCTGGACTAGTGCTGAAACTGATACCAGTCGTGACCTTTTCAGAGCTTTGAAAGCCGTTACCATTCATGATAAGACACCTGTAATTCTTCTTAATTATGTCTACTCTTTGTTTATCTCCTTTTTATCTCATTTCTTTAGAGAGAAAGTTGGAAATTAAGGGAATGTCCGGAAGGAGAAGAAGAGCTTTATTTCAGTGATAATGTTGTCATTTGGAGTCGAAGTGATGGCAACGAATTGTCACATCTTATTAAGACTTTTACGTTAGAAAATAAAATATTTGAATCCATTTGGTGTGAGTTTACCGATGAGTTCACCAAAAATATTGTTCAATCGATTTGTATTTTGGATAACATTTCGTTAGAAATATTTACCACAAAAGGGGATCACTTTCCTATTGCTTTACAATTTCAGGTCTTAAACAATAAAATCTTGAAAAATTATAATAATTTTAATTTATTTTTATTTAATTGATTCAATATTTGTCAATGAATTACAGGTGAATCAAATATTTTCAACAAAATTTGGTTTATTGTTAGAGCGATTGCCAGTAAATAACGAAACGAATGATACAAATGTGACACCACTTCCTATAATATTCAGTTTACTTCATCCGCTCAAAGAGATCGCACCCGTAATAGTCAGTAAATTGGGAACAAATTCTAAATCTCGACAAATCGGTTATATCACAGTCGATGACAAACTAGAGTTAGTTTCAGTGATAGAAAACCGTTCTTTACTTGTCTTTTATCAAAAAAGTTCAGGAATTCATTTAATTTATTTACTTCGCGAATCAAATGATGAGGAAGTGAAGTGGGCCTCAAATTCATTTGACACACACTTTGACTCTCCTCTCTGTGATTCACCGTTTGTACCGTCCGGTAAACAAACCAGTTTTCAGAACGCATTTGTGTCAAGCTCTTCGTCACCGTTCAGAAGCTTAAACAGCACAAAACAGAACACTTTGGGATTGTCTTCATCTCCAAGTATTTTAAACCCTTCGACTAGAAGTATGACAACTTCTTCGCCGTCATCAGTTTTATCTCCATTGAGAAGCAGTCGATTAGCTGTTTCTCCGGCGTCGCCATCACTCCGACCCTTTGTTACGCCTCCAGTTCAGAGTTCATCTGTATTTGATCCTCAAATAACTAGAATTAAAGATTACTCAAAGAGTTCATGTTTTTCTCCACTTTTATTAACTCCAAGAAAGAGTAGAGATTTTGACTTTTTAACGGACGATATTTCAGAGCCAATAATACCAGAACTATCTTTGGAACACATTTGGAGCGAAGCATCAAAATCTTCAACAGAAAAGGCGTCCAAAGTTTTCATGACGACTGATCTGATGGGACTCTCGTATATCTGTCTAATGATGAATCAAACGCAGTCTTTAAAGCTTATAAGAGTTGATCAAAGCAATGACGGACAGAAAATCATCTTCGGTTCAGTCAATGTAATCAATGCTAAAGACGCCGAACCGATACCATCTTTGAATATGATTATAACAGTGGATCACAACTATAATTTAGTTTTATTTTGTGGTTTATATAAAACAAGTATTATTCACTTGCCTTCAACTCTTTCGACAACTTTTTCCAGTTCATTACTGTTATCTCCGACTTCAACCCTCTCCAGTAGATCGATGTCATATCAATCACCATCATTGAAGCGGACGAGTTGGACCACTTCCAGCCGACCGACGAGTGCCACAGGAATTTTCTATCCATCATTTCTATCAGAATCACGAATTCTGTCTCCAGTAATCAATGAAAACGATGCCGATAACAGTTCATTCGTATCTTCTATACAATACCCTATGATTGGAAAAATAACTGCAGTCAGAGATGCTGTTAAAGATAGAATAACTGTTCAAAGTGTTGACTCAACATTATATCGATTCGCTTTACCGCCTATTTCTTCGTCATCTATTGTATGTTTATGTTTGAGTGCTCTCAAGAATGTTCTTCCAAGAGATACAAGTATGCAATTATTAACCAAATGGTATAGTGTTCGTAACGCTCCCGGTGCTCATGAGTTCATCAGTGATACCGAAATCAATTTATTCAAATCTTGTTTACTTTCACTCATTGGATACGATGTCGAAAGTTTACAATTGAATCTTGATTTGAATTCTTCTAATTCTCCAAATCAATCTCCAGAAGTGATTAAGAAAATGAAATTAGATAAAGAAGAGGGCAGTGACGATGACTGGGATTGGCTTAACTCAACTCATGGCCAAAAACCTAGTGATCAATTACAAGATATTGTTCAAATAAATCCTTCGACACTTTTTCCTTATTTTCCTTCAATACTTTATGCTTTGCATTTGGTTTATGAGGACTTAAAACTGGTTCAAATCAATTGGAATATGTCTCCACTTCTCGTCGATATTCTATACCTTTTCGCAGTTGATCTCAAACTGGTTTCATATCAAATCCATTATTTGAAAGACTTTCCCAACAAATGCAGTCATATTTCTCCAGAATCGCGAATCACTGATAAAGACATTCAAAGTTTGTCAACACCTTCTTATTTCAAAGAAGAGTGTCCTTCAATATATTCAACTATTAGATCATTATTAGAACGAAACGATCAAAAGAAGTTTGAATTATTTCCTTATATCGCAAACACTACTAAAAACATATATAATCTGATTATTCTTTTCGCAAATATGAAAACTATTGAATTCATTGATGAAAACAAAGTTCTTCTGCCAATCAATAACTCTAAAATAGATAATGAAAACAAATTTCAACTGAATTCTAGAAATATTTATGAAAAGCTAATAGTTCTTATGGATAGTCTTGGAATAAAAGAAGAAAATATAAAATTATTTCCATCAGGTCTTGCTATTCCACTGTGGGATGCGATCTTCTATTGTCGTAATAATCCATCGAATGATTGGAACAGAACGTGTTTCAAACTGATAGGTCGTCCAGATCTGTCTGCATTACAGCCTCCCTATAAAAAGCCCACAAAATCATCATTTAATATAAATCCTGATTCAGAACCAGATGATGACGGAGTTTCATATCTTGATTATGATGTCTTAAAGTTGTTATTTCCTGATGACCAACGAATACAAGAGGCATATCATATGTTGATGTCATCAAAACCAGTCAAAATAGCGATTCAACAAAGACCTGGAGTTTCAGATCATGATTTCATAGAAGAACAAGAGCGCCATTTATATACGATTTGCATCAGAACAATGGCTTTACCTTTAGGAAGAGGAATGTTGACATTGCGATCGTATACACCAGTCGTTGCCGAAACATTTCCGATACCAAAACTCAATTTAGTCGGAAGAGTTCCGCCGCGTAATAATACGATAGACTTGTCTCACATTGAAGTGCCTCCAAATATGAATACGTGGCCGCTCTTTCATAATGGAGTGGCGGCTGGTCTTCGAGTATCTCCATCCGCATCAGCAATAATCGACTCGTCATGGATTGTCTACAATCGGCCCAAAAGCAGCGCTGCCTTAAGTAGTGACGCCCTCAATGAACACGCGGGCTTTCTATTGGCGTTAGGCCTTAACGGACATTTGGCCTGTCTCTCAACTATGAGTATTCACGACTACTTATGTAAAGGAAACGAATTGACTCGAGTCGCTGTATTGCTCGGTTTGGCAGCCGCTAAAAGAGGAACAATGGATGTGTCGGCCATTAAAGTGTTGAGCATTCATGTCGAAGCATTACTGCCGCCCACAAGTACTGAATTAGATGTACCGCCTATTGTACAAGTGGCTGCTGTTCTTGGAATAGGACTACTATATCAGGGAAGTGGTCAGCATCACATTGCAGAGGTCATGCTCGGAGAGATTGGTCGTCCGCCCGGACCTGAAATGGAACACTATATCGATCGAGAATCTTATGCTTTAGCAGCAGGTCTTGCCTTCGGTCTCGTGACTCTTGGAAAAGGAAATAATATGATTGGTTTAGTTTCCTCTGCAGAGGGAATGTCAATGGCTGACCAGTTGTGTCATTATATGCTTGGAGGACACAAAAGACCGCTCACAGCTTTGCAAAGAGAGAAATATAAAACTCCGAGTTATCAAATCAGAGAAGGAGATTGTATTAACGCAGACGTGACAAGTCCTGGCGCTACACTTGCTCTCGGAATGATGTTCTTCGATACTAACAACGAAGCAGTCGCTCAATGGTTCACAGCTCCAGACACTCAACACTTGATCGAAATGGTTAGACCTGATTTCATACTATTGCGCGCTCTTTGCAAAGGATTAATAATGTGGTCGAATATTGAGCCCAACAAAGAATGGGTTGAATCACATATACCTCGAATTGTTTCAAACAATGCCTTTCAAAGGAGTGCTAATGAAAATAGTGATCGTTTAGATTTCGAGACCATGAGTCAGGCCTATTGTAATATTGTTGCCGGAGCTTGTTTTGCATTAGCGCTCAAATATGCGGGTTCTGCTAATCAGAACGCATTCAAAACAACTATGAGCTACACTCAAAAGTTCATTTCGCTCACAACTAAAGCTCATTTGGCAGAACAGGCCGGAAGAAGTACTATTGAGTCGTGTCTTAATGTTCTGTTAGTTTCTCTCGCGATAATAATGGCCGGAACCGGAAATATTGAAGTGTTAAGAATATGTCGTTATCTGCGTTCGCGTCTCAATCAGGCATATGTTCTCTATGGGTCTCATATGGCAATACACATGGCTTTAGGCCTATTATTTTTAGCCGGCTGTAGATCTACACTGTGTTCATCGCCTGAATCTGTTGCAGCTCTCATTTGTGCCTTTTTCCCTAAGTTTCCCATTCATAGTAATGACAATCGCTATCATTTGCAAGCATTTCGTCATTTATATGTTTTGGCCACTGAAGAACGTCTTGTAATACCTCGTGATATAGACACTGGAAAAGCAGTTTATGTTAATTTGCATTGTGTTGTAATCAACAAAAGCTCCTGTTGTGAAATCATGAAACTAAAGGCTCCGTGTTTTCTATCAGAATTACATCTTCTCGAAGAAGTTGTTTTGGATGATGAAAGATATTGGAGAATATCATTCGAAAAAGATAAAAATTGGGAAAGTCTTAAGTAAGTCTATCATTCCATGTGATCATTGAACTGTTGAACATGTTATTGACTTTATTATCTCAATATATGTTATTTTTTAGACATTTTTTGAAATCTGATGGAATTCTTTATGTGAAGCAGAAAACTGGATGTTTGCCTTATAGTGAAGACCCCAAAGGATTTAAAAGTTTACACGCACAGAGTGTCATGAAAGATGCTGTCAGAGGTTGGGCTCATAAGGTTTGTAATAACTCTAATAAATGCCTTTAATTTGGTCTCCTTTTCAACTCAAAATCCTAATCAATCATCTCTTACTGTAAGATTAAGATCTTAATTTGATAAATGAATCAATGGGTTTAAGTTTATTCTATTAGAGCAGTGGTTCACATAAGACGACCCGCAGAGTTCAGACCCAATCAATGGCCTTTTAGACTTTCTTGTGTTCTTTCACAGAAGTTTCAAATCTTTTTTAAAAGTTCAATAATTGTATATGAAATGAAAGCTTTGAAGAAAGCTCTTGAGGAAATTTTAGGGAGAGTTGTATATTTTTTATAAAAATATTATTTTAGCTTAAATTGATAGTTATGTAGCTCGATATGCACCTGATAACATTGAATTAGGCCCACGAGATGTGTTGAAGTGCGTACCGATGCACTTAATAATACGGAAGCATATCCTTGAGATTTTTAATTAATATTCAATGTGAACTTTTCTCTCAATCACTCAGAACTAGTTTTCATTCCAGTGATAGACGCGCTCGAGGGTTGAGATGAGTCTGCACTCAATCAATTTGGAATACAATAGATTAAAAGAAGCAATAGATTAAAGAAATTTCTCAATTAGCTATATGCTGATTATTTCCATAAAAAATGATAAATTCTGAAGATCGCGTTTAAGCCTCAGGGAATTGAAACTCTCACTACAGAGAACCAAATGCTCGCGCGTTTCCATCACTATTTTATTCTAAATTTTTTTTAATAATGAAAAGCATAAGCTTAAATTGAGTTATAATAAACAGCTGAGCTCAACAATGTAAAACTATGCCCAGATGAAGCTTAAGCTCACACCCATCTTCCCATCCCTTGACTTCACCTTCACCTAGACTTCCTTGTGATTCAGAATCTAAAGCGAAAATATGTTATGTTTGTAATTTCGTCATATAAGTAGGAGATTAAGGAAAAATTTCTAACTTAAGCTTTAGAAATATCTGAACTTGAAAATTCAAACCTTCATTTATCATTTCATTAAACATTCATTTCATTATTTCAACCGCAGACTCGCCTTAAAAAGCTAAAGCTTATACAAAAGCAACTTTTTCTTTTCACTACTGTATTCATATTTTATTTTTTTTATTATTTATTACCAAAAACTTTATTTTAGGTAAACTCTGCCCCGGAGTTTTCAAATGACAGAATTGTTATGACGTTTTCAAAGTATTTACTTTCAAATCCTACTGAAATCGAATTAGAAGCTGAAATTCAACATAAGTTATGCTCATTATTATTTGATTGCGCTTCTAATGAAAGGCTGGAATTTTTGTCACCTCTTATCAACTTAACGAATGTTGCGAAAGAAAGTAACAGTTTTACTCTCTGGCAAATCAAGTTTGCAAAGAGTTTGTCCGGAAAATGCCAATCATTACGATCTGATTTTGTTGACTCAATTCGTTCTTTAATTGAAAAAAGAATAAAAAGTAATAATATTCTTGAGTTTATACATAGAATCTAATTATTTATCAAGTTTTTGTTGTCTTAGATTCTATTGATTCGAATATGCTATTGAATTATTTGAGAGGAAGAACGAAATTATCTGAATTAAGTTCATCATTAGTGGAAGCAATGGTTTTCTACGATATGCCTCCTTATGGATCATT